>JAPYZC010000192.1:0-95339 GCA_030522665.1 Ichneumoninae sp. A BG-2022a
CGCTGACTTCGCATAAGTTCGACAACAATAAGAGAAAATTGCAAGTACTTCTTGATGGTGTAAAAATCTGAAAAAAATCATGTATACGAAAGGTACTGATAAGATTAATTTTGCATTATAATAAGTGTAAAATGTTATCAACAAATTCATCAAAAAATTGATTGGTTAACAAATTACCCGGCAACAAAACTTTTTTTTTTATGAAGATGATTCGTTTATTTTTCTGAATATGTATGAATTTTTTCAGATTTTTAAGTAATCGTTGATTTTTGTTCTATAAAAAAAAATAAAAAAATCAACGATTACTAATATCGTGTGCCTTAACGAATAGTCAGCTATATATTCGTTACAATATTATTTTTTTAAATTACTTCTTTAAAACATACGAACACATTCTTCATTCGCCGAGGTTTAAAAAAATGTTACTATAAAAAAAACTTTTAAAAAATCTATCAGGATAGACAAAGCTCTTTTAACTAACAATCGGGCAAACCAGTCCCAACCCTCGCTCGGTGCAGCGTGCGCGGATTTAATTGAACCGTCAAATCCTCTGTTGACTCTCGGTTTATCGTGGCCTTTGTGTACAGTCGAGGGCAGAAATGGATAAAGAAGGCACGGGAACAGTTTAACACGAGATTGGTTCCGGTGAGAAGGAGACGTGCGTTGACGTCACGCACACAAGGTTAGTTGTCGTTCCGCGTTCTTTATATTTTGCAAACGATATTCTAAAATAATAACGAAATCTTCGTCACGACTCAATCGTACACTTGTTTTCCTATTAATTTTTTTACGCTTGAAAGGTTTCATTAGATATGCGTATAAGAGAATGTGAGAAGACGATAGAAAGTTCAATTCAGATAATTTTTGTTTAAATAAGCATCATCCTCTCTCGTTCGAACTAATCAAGTAGGGTAGAGCGAGGCAAAATGGGGTAGCAGGGCAAAACGGGGCATGTGGCAAAACGTCATTTTCCAATAATTTTTGGATGCCCGGATTCGCCCCATCGATGCATTAGGTTTTTCTGCCCCGTTTTGCCACCTTGTCCGATCCAAAAATGATTGGAAAATTTAGTTTTGCCCAAAAACCCCGTTTTGCCCCATTGCCCCATTTTGCCCCGCTCTTCCCGTAGGTGCCTTCTTCATTAGCTATTCACGTAGTTTGGAACGTACTTCGCGAGCGAGCTGGATTAACGCTTTCGATTACCTAAGCTCATTCGCGAGCTCGGCGAAAGCTCGAAACGATCCAACGCCGTTCGCGTAGTTTTATCTTAGTTAACTACTTTAGAACCCAAAGGTGGATCAGTTCATACCCCCACTATCTCTCGGCAGTACTGGCGCGTGATTGCTCCGTCCTGTCCACCTGCAGCTCCGGTGGCTTCGCTGGCACAACTTTCCGCGGAAAGTTCCTCAAAAGCTCACTAACTACGCCCACTGAAACGCGGCTGTGTTTTTAGTTTTATTTAAAACTTCGTCAAGACAAACCGTTGTAACCAACCATACAAATAAAGTATGTTTCTAAGAACGACCACCGTTTTTAGTCAACACTGGTTCTGACGTCAGTCTTGTCATGGAAATAAATTTCATAGCATTAATAAAGCAGGAGGGAGCAAAACAGACCCGCGACGACCATTTCAGATGAGACTTTTCTTTATTTATTTTCCTCGGAAAATTGGTCCGTTTCGCTCGGCTCTCGCGTATAATACTGAACTGAACTTTGATTTTTCGATCCACCGGCGCTTCACGGAGCTTACACTCAGAACGTCAAGAGATTTATCAAAGCTTAACTGAGGATCAGTGTCATTCGCGTAAGATCCTCGGTCACTCATACAACAGAAATTCTCGGAAGCCGGGAAACACGAACCCCGCAATCGCTCCAGTAATTCCGTTGTGTGCCCCACATACGGTACCAAAGAGTTGCGGAGCCTAAAAAAACGACAATGATATCTCGGATTATACCGATTCATTTCGTCTCTCTTCGTTTTCTGTCGTTGAATTTTTTTTTTTTTTGCAAACGGTAACTGAAAGCTAACGAGGACGCTGATTAAATTCATTCGTGGAAATAAAGTTCCAATTCCGGTTTGTCGCATCCGGTTTAAAAATCTATTTTTTCGACCGGAAGTAACGTCATACCGGAAATGCGTCACGTCCAGTCGAGGAACGAGATTTTGAAATCGGAACTGATTTATTTCTGGTAAATCTAGGATAATATAAATTTCCGGTTTCCAAATTCCACAGTTCATAGCGTGGGCGAAAAGCGCCCGAGGCACAACCACCTATTAGTATATATGAATGGCTTAATTTTAATTTTGAGTCATCGATATATATAGATATAAAATTCGGCGGTCACGACAATGTCAATTTGGACTGGAATGTCCTATACATACGGCTCAGGAACTCATCTAAAAGTTGGTGAAAACTTTTCACCCCGACGTCCGTACTTCGTGCGGTTCTACAGCAGTTTAGCATACAAAATCGCCGTTGGATAAAGCGAGAAGTTGCCACACTCCACGCAGTCACAGGGTGTTTGTCGGTGTGCGTTCGTCTGTGAGTGGGCAATTATGTAGAGAGGTTGCGAACAGCGGAAAGGGCTTCAGTGACGCTGCGAGAATAGCTTCAGGAACTGTCGAGCCCTGTTTAATGCCACTGAGTTTTCTGCTTGTCAGTTATGCACAATAATGTAAAACTTGCTGCGCTCGTGCTACAAGTGGGTTTTAACAACTGCACGGACAATTGTGCCTCCCGCTGTGCAACAGCGGGCTTATAATAATCTTATTGTCCGCATTTCACATCGAGAAGACAATCGGGCATTCGCGAGTGGGAGAGTCATCAGTTCGATTCATACAGTCACATTGTAAAGCCATTCGTTCCATATCGTATTTGAACCCTCCGGAGAGGAGAATATTACAAGGCTCGCGTGCTGCCCATCAAAGTCGTAAAACTTAGCTCTCAAGAAAATGAAGGATCAGCAGTGGTGGAAAAAAAAAATACACATATGTACCATACCGATATATCTCGTGTTTTCCTTCGCGTGAGTACGAGCATATCCCAAGAAAATTGACTCGCTATAAAACATACCTGCACATACATATGTGCGCCTGTAGTGGAATTTAATAAAAAATGCAACAAGGTCACGTTCGTCTCCAGAGCGTAAGTTCAGGGTGTTTTTTTTACCCGAATAACTCGACGACGGTTTGAACTTCGTCGAACTTGCAGGCATCGTACGAGACTTCCAGATATACTTTTCTTTGTCCATGCTAACGGGAGCTTTTAGATTGCAATGAAGATGCACCTCTTCGGTTCGACTGGGACGAGGCACATCGATTTTACGATTATTATTTCAAAGGGGCCGAGACACAGTGACAACTTGTGGAGCGACTACGCTCGCGTATGCAGATAGTATGTGCATTATTTATGAGCATAAAATAGAGATCGCAGTCTCTGTTTCGCACCTCACCAGGTGCGCCAGAATTCTCTCGTACTTTTATTTCGATGATAAAAATAAAAGAAAAATAAAATGATATATCATGCTAGAAGGGAGGGACGTGCGTGATTTTCGCCGAGCGCGGGGTTTGCTATCCGACCGCAGCGACGGCAGGAATCACGAGCATACGATATTTTTTTTTCCGACTTCTATAAAATAAAAACATTTAGTGAATCGAAAAATCGTCACCAACACCAACACCAACAGAAATACTTCCCCGAGTGTAATCGGGCTTCCAGAAGGAGTAATGAGCCTTAATACTGTATAATTCATTATTATACAGAAATTATGGTAATTTCTGTATAATAATGTAACCGTACTGCGCATGCGCAGAGGTTAATAATGATAGTTGGTCAACAATAGGCAATTTTTCGCCCATGTTACCGAAGTCGTGAAAAAAGATTTTTTTAAAATTGGGCAATAAATAATCAGTGATGTATCACTCAGTGAAACGAAACATTGTGATGTGATCTGCGGCTAATCTAGACATTTAATATGTGGACGATAGAAAATATTGTTAAACGCAAGTCCAATAACGTGGAAACTTTGTAACCTCGAACAGTAGCCATCAGCACCTCTAAATCTCCTCCCAGTGCCTGCGGCGAACAGAAGAAGCACACGCGGGAAGAATACTCGTGTTATATTCGTAAATTGTATTTATGAAACAGTGGAGCAAGAGACCAGCAGTGTGGAATTTCAGGTCCACAGCAGCTGGCCAGGCAGTATGCGTTGCTTTTTTCTTTGAAAAAAAAAATGTATTACATCACGAGGGAAAGGGGTTCCATGTGCGCATGCACGTTGAGCTCATAAATCTTTACGAAGGCATTAAAAATAAAAAATAAACACGACACGACAATAAAAGGAGCATGCTTTCAGCCCGTAAATCAGATACTATCCTGGTTACACATCGTTGTCGTGTATAAAAAGCGACCCAGCTACAATTTTTTTCTTATGCTTCCTCTCGAGTTTCTGAGTACGTGAAAAAATGACACCAATCGATGGACGCCATCGGTCTCTCGTTCCGTGCAGTCAATCGATCGGTTAATAAAGCTCAAATATCTTATCCATGATCTTACCGTAAAAAAATTAACAGGCAAAAAAAATATTGCTGAAGTAAATGTACACTTCGACGATTAATTTTAGTTTGAAGCTGACTAATCTTCGAAGGCCCTTCCGGGAGTTTTGTTCGCAACGACGAGAGTGACGATAGCCGAGATTGATTAACCGTCCAAAGCTGGCCGCGGGGGCTTTCGTTAATCTCGAAAAATGTCTATTTTTTCGACAATTTTTCTCGACTCTTTCGAGGTTCTTCGCATATAAACCACACGTAAGACGGCACACCACCACACGCCATTGTCTCCGCAGACGTAGTAGCGTCATTCACCCGAGCCCGCAAAGGTCAACCATCTCGCGGTAATGCGTAGGTACGACCCACGCCTTCACTCGCGCCTCTCGAAAGCTCTATTTGTCGGTTCATTTAACGTTTTGAACGCGGCATAAACGAATTCCTCACGGTCTGGTGTTTAGCTCGATCGGATAAATCCGTTGTAAAATAAGGCGAAGAAACAAAGTTTGGCTTTCGTCCCTACGCACAGGCGAAAATGGATCGTGAAACAGAGGGCCGATGGGGCAAGCAATTTATTTGCGTAACGATTTATTGCATGTTTCTTGAGGCTGTATGGCCTGTGAGTCGACACTTTCGATAAAGTTTGTATTCATTGTGACAAGCATCGCCCAAACGTACCGGAAACTTCGTCGATGAAAGGCAACGCGTCCGAGAGACCTTGCTGTACCATGTTTCGCACTTATCGACGTACTCGGAGCTGCTTTTAGTACCCACTGAGAGAGCAAGAGGCAGCGGGCGTCATCGATTTCTGGTAATTTCTGTCGTGTTCATGTTTCGCCACAAGCATCCAACACTTTCGCCGATACCTCTCACGCTCACTCTCTCTGTCTCCACCCTTGCGAGCTTTGCGGCGAGAGTTTTCCCGGCGATTCTCTCCTCTCCCCGCGCTCGCCTGCCGGCATTGCGGCCAACCGTTTGCTTTCAACCCTCGTCATCGACGATCGCCACCGCGGCCTCGATACTGCGACGCAACAGACGAGCTCGAACTCCCCGAGACGATTCCGACCGTAAATGATGTTGATTTTTGGATCAGTCGTCTTCCCAAAGGAAAACTGTTTATACTTTGCGGAACTCGAGCGAAAAACAGAGGAAAAAAAAATTGAACCGCACAAAGTGCGCGACTCTTCGGAAATGTTTTCGCGAGAAAAACATTAAAGAGGAAGTTTAAATACTGTCGATCTTATATACACTTGTTGTCAATTCACCCACCCAACTTCAATGATTGCTCATCTAGGTCGCGTTCGAGCACTTGCGCAAACTCGGATAAAGTGGTTACGCGAAGAACGCGTTTAAAGCATAACTGAAGTTTACTTCTTCGTAAAATGAAAAGTTTCATATTTACGCCTAATCTGCTATGACGGAGTTGACCTTCCCCTTCGAAGAATTCCGATACTGCAAAAGAAAAAGAAAATCACTTTTCTTTGCCCAATAAAGTAGAAACTTCCCTTAAAGTGCTGTAATTTTTGTTTTCCTTCCAGGGAAGTTTATTGACTCTTAATATAAATATAGAAGCAAGGTCGCGAAAAGTACAAAAATGATTGGATCGCGCGACATGATAGCGCTTTGATGCATATAGAATATAAAACTTACAAAATTAGTTGATCAAAGATTCGAAAGCAATTTCGTAGTATGCAGAGTACGGTTGTGTGCGCACCCAGAAAAATAATTTATTTGCCGGCCCCCGTTTATTTGGTTTAAGCGAAATATTTATTTAATTTAAATAAATATTTATTTCGTTTAAGTAACTATTTACTTAATTTAAATACATATTTATTCCTATAAAATAAATATTTTACTTAAACCAAATAAACGCGGGCCGTCTAATAAATTATTTTTCTGGGTGCGGCGCGACTGCAGGAGAGGAAAAGTATCGATAACGACGCCATTATAAGATGAGCTTCCGGTCACGTGGGCGCGGAGAGCCTCTTCGTCTTGAGTCCGTCCCTGACCTTTCGCGGTCATCGTATTATTCGCAAACGCGTATCGTGCTCCGAGGCCCTTAGACGAGTCAATAAAGAATCGAGAGGTGAACCAACCGGAGATTCAACGATCCCCCGGGGAATTGGCGGAAAAACGGAGAGGATATATTCTTTTTCGTCACGAGACTCCCGAGCTCTTTCCAATGGGATGGATTTATCGAGTGTCGCAGCGCCAACGCACTTACCACTTCTTTGTCAAATAGACTAGACGGTGCGAAGCTCACTCACCTCGCTCTCTCGGGATATTCAAAGCAGTTATAAATATATAAGGGGAAGAAAACCTTCCGACGTGTCTCGCCTCTTCTCCGAGCTTCGCGAAGAGAAGAAAAAAAAATAAAAGAAAAAAACTTACGATGTTTTTCCGAGGGTCAGAGCTCGAGCTTTTGCTCTCCGTCGCTCGTGGGCTTTCCGGTCCCTTTTCGTTCCTCGTCCCGCCGACGACCGGGTGCAATCCTCCCTTTCCGCAGTCGTGTCTACTTCCCGCTCGGGCGCCAGACTGCGGTCGAGGAACTTCATTTTACGAAACACACCGAGTCGTTCGTACACTCGACGAGAACGAAGTATCTGCAAATAGCTCTCCAGCAGTCGACGATTTTTCGAGCTGTCGAGAGAGTAGGAAAAAGAACCGAGACCTCGTAATAAACATTTTTCATGACCTCGCTCCTGCACAACTTCGCAGCTTTTACAGCTGCAGCGAAGTGGCACAACTTCCACGTCGGATTTTTGGTGAACTTATAGTAGTTGAAAGTTTGTTCACTCAACAGTTCCTTATCGAAAAATGTTCCTATAAAACGTAACGAAAGAACCCTCGTCCGGCTCCGTGGAAAATATTGGAGGTGTGTAGGGAACATTTATTTTTACTCACTTTTCACCAATCGATACCGACGAATTGGTTTTTTTTATTTATTATAATTAATTTTGGTTGATGGTAATTCTTGCCACATGGGTAATACCGAGACAATTTTCGTGGAAGCTTATTGTCCAAGTTATCTCATAACTGCGACATCTCCGACGTAGAAATAACGCCCGGTGGGTCGAAAAGTTTCGTCTCAATTAAAAGTTGATATTGTTATAGTATTATTTCGCTACACATTGTGAACTTGAAAGTTCCGCCAGGCGGAGTGGGAAGGTGGAGGGATATACAGGTAACCAAGATGTACATATATATATATATATATACATACACATACATACATCCGGCAGTGTCGCTGCAGTCCCGGATAATGTCTGGGTTTCCGCGTGGCGAGACGGTCTGGAAATACAGAAAACGTTACGCTCGAGCAGTGTTATTTCTCGTTTCACGGAGTTAGTTTCAGTCCGTAAGACCTTCGGAACTCTCGTCTGATACGAACACGCGAACGTACGTACGTGCGGGCGCTGCGAGAACACTGATGAACTTATCCCCGGTACGTTGTGTGACTCCGCGAGACTGGGGAATTCTCAATGTGGAATTCCATGTATTTACCCGAATGCAACGAGTCGGTAGGTTGATCCGATGACTTCACGGCCGAACGCCGTTCACCAACGAGGTCGGAATTGTAGATAAAGCTCGAGCTTTTAACCCCCATAGTACGGATTGTCGGGAGTCAACACGCGCAGGGTTTGGCGGAATCGTGATGCAAGCGCAGTGATACGAGCTGTCGCTGAATTATGCGCTTTACATGGAAGCTCATGAATCTCCTAAATTTCTCGCAGTAGACTGAAGCTTGGGGTGCTTATTGGGGCGTATTACATGCGATGCCAAAGGACGATGATCATGACGAAGCGGGGATAGATCGATTGGTAATTCACCCGTTCGTTCATCGGTGATACGAAACTGATATGGGACGTTTGTTTATCAACATAAAATAAAATTGCAAACATTTGGAAATAATTGTCTGCATAGTTTTCTCAGAACTTTATTTTAAAAAACTGTTTTTTAAAATTTATTTATTTATCAACGCGAGAAGACACTTTTATAAAAAGATAATATACAGCCTGCGTGATGATTTCCCCCCTTGAGGATTTTTGGCGATCTGAGCCTGGTATGCATCTTGTGCAGTTGCCTATTCTAGTCAAAATGGTCCATTTTCGGTTATGTAATCACGCGCTGTATTCGACTAAATTTGTAAACAACTGCCTCGTGGTCGGTGAGAATTCTCATAAATTTCGAATTAATAGGCGTTACAAAATGGCTAGTGGAGCGTTCCTAAATTACCCATCGGGGTAACCCTCGAACTGCTTCTTATCCATTTAATTATATATTCTGGTAGTTGTTCATCGGGCTGTTAACGCGGTATAATTATGCGCGAGGGAAGCCCGAGCAGGAAAGTCGATCTCCCCAAGATTATCGATCCTCGTGCATCCCCTTTTGCTCGAACGAACGAATTCAAGCGAAATAATTAATGTCAGGCATCCCGGAAGCCTCTCGAGATCCGCATTCTTATTGCCACGATGTCCGACTCTACTCGGCAGCTGGAGTGAAAAAAATGAAAGATGGCTATATGCCTTGTCGGATATAGAAGGAAGTATACGAGCAAGATTTTTTTCCTCAGCTATGAGAACTATTGTCGGGATTATTTATTTAGAAGAAAAAAAATGAAATACAATAGGCTGAATGAGTAAAATACAAGTTTATGAAATTTCTTTGTTGCAGCGGATATTTATGAGGAAATTGGCAACGAGTTGAAGCCTCTCGGGCCTGGATTGGACACCGAGTGCGTCGGAGGAGGCAGAATCAGTCACGATGAGGCTGGAAAAAAGATCAACGTCTACGGATACTCCCAGGTTAATCCCTTTTCTCAATTAATATTACACTTTTTCCTCACACAGGGCATTATATTAATCATTATAAATGTAAAGAAAAATTCGCAAAATTGCCTATAAAAAATCACTATGAATTTTTAGTCTTTCTTTTTCCATTCGTCAACATTTTATACAAAAAAAAGAACTCGCGTCAGAAATTACAGAAATATTAATTAGAGCTTAAGACCATATGAGACACGAGGCTCTCTACCTAACCCGGGCCCAGTCGGTAACAAAAGCTGCAATCAACTTTTTTTTCACGGACCCTCGGATTTACGGTCAAAAGAAAATTCTCATCGGAAATGGATATCATTTCAGCTGCCGGCGAGCCTGTTTTCCTTTGACAGCAAATACCAAAGCCTTCGTGAAAAAAGTCGATTTCAGTTTTTATTACAGCTAACGAGATATTTCGCGTGCTCCACAATCATTATGGAGCGCACGAGGTGCGCTGATGTTTCTGGTGGTTTCGAAAAAACGCCGTCCGAAAGCCAATATACATATCAGGTAACTCCCGACCCGTCGCGTACCCAAACCGCTGTGGATAAAGCCGTCCTTTAACTTTTAATATAAACCTTGGTTTTACAGCGTATCATCCATGCTGCGCAACTTTAAAACTACTCGGCACCTGTTGTGCATACCTGATCGGAAGCCCGTTCGTGCTTTTAATACAGAAAATATCTCGTCTGGTGATGTTACATATAATGGCGAAGAAAGAAGTTGTGAGCTATAGGGTAAACATCGTAAACCTTGGCCTCGGTGGACTTGGCCGACGCTATGTGCGCAGGTGATGGCGCGAACTGGATATCTTTCTCGCGCCTCATCCTCTCGTTCGCCACCACTATACATTTACACCCCGAGCTCTGCTTTGTTGCTCTTACGTAAACTCGTACCGTTTGTTGAGGATTTTCCAAATGTTTCGCCAAACGAGCTTGGAGCGAAGCTCTCGTTAAATCCCGGAGCTTTCATCGGCTCTCCCTTGATGCAAGGATCGTAAAAAGCCAGAGGCCGATACTAACCCGGATAAAAAAAAGTATCACTCGTGACGATTGTATTCGCGCCCCGGGGAAATCGCGTACACGCGTGCTCGTCTGAATCTTTGATCGGCATTGTTACCACGGTGTGCACAGTGGTGTGTTTATAGAATTTGCATTCACTCCGTTGCAAAGCCAGCTTACACAGCGGCGGCCGAGAGCGCGACTCGGTTTTGTCAGCGAAGGGGACGAGAGAAAACAATTTGCGCGGCTGAATGGATTCGCAACGCGGGTAAATGACAATTTAAAAAAAGAGGATGTTGAGACACGTTTGGGGATATCGATGGATCTTTTTTTCACGTGTGTTTCCTATCGCACGAGCGCAAAAAAAACAAGATTTTTTTCACGACTCCAGGATGAGTTGCGACGGTAAACAATTTGAACGTCGCCTCGGGATTTTTCCGGTTCTTTCGTGTTTGGATAGCGATGGCTCGAAACGGTCCTCGAGTAACTCTCTTCCGCTAACAAAATGTTTATTTTTCGCGAAAAAATTGATTATTTGATTCCATTAGTACAATTTTTATTCTTCATTATGATTGTAAGCTGTGCATCGAAATTATATATATATGTTTTATTATACATCTGGACGTTAGACCAGAAATACCTCACTTTTTGTTTGGAATTTTTTTTTCTGTCACGTGACGTCATACTGGAAATACGTTGAAAACTGAGATTTCCAAATTATCAGTCACGTATTTCCGGTACGACGTCACTTCCGGTCGAAAAATGAGATCTTCAAACCGGAAGTGACGTATTTCTGGTACGGCGTCACTTCCGGTCGAAAAATGAGATCTTCAAACAGGAATCTACGTCTTAATGGAAATACGCCACTTGGAAGTTGGGAAAACAAACAAACAACTTATCAAAATCTATATAAGATAAGATTTATATACATGGTTTTTCTCCAACCTAGTTTGGCATACATTATATCCTACTCTGCATATGCAATATTCGAAATTTTTGTGAAAAAAATGGGTCGCCAGCCCGTCTGCTGCTGGTCGCCATTAGAGCCCGCCGTGCTCGTTGATGCGGCCTAAAATTTCACGATCTACCCAAATGCGATACATCACTCATTCTTGTTCTGCGTCTATTTTTGACTCGGGGTCCCTTCGTTTACATTCGAAAATACCGTTGTTTAACCTACGAAGCGTGTGCCAACCACCGTTAATCCAACGTGAACTTTTTAACGACGAATCGTTCTCGAAACTGGAGGAAATCGTTTTATATGAGCGAGAATGGTCTTAACTTTTTTCGCACTGCTACAATCTAAAGCAATATACTTTCGGTGCAAGATAACTCGTGTATCTGTACTGGCAAAACGTGCGAAGTAAACCAGATCTTGGCTTACCGGCTAAACGACTTGGCATCGTCTCAGCCAAATGCTGACTCATAGCTGAGAGTGATGCATAAAAAAGTGTACACTATGCAAATTTCGATGATCTTATTTTGTCTCACTATTCTGTTCGCAGGGCTTCGGACAGGCTGATCATCAGGTCTCCGTCGGACTGCTGAAGAAAAAGTATCCCGACTACATTATCACATCGTCCAATGAAGGATACTAAAAATGGGAGACACCAAAAAAATTCTACATAAACAATCTGCTTCGTAAAAAAAAAAAACTATTTTTATGCCGATTTTTTTCCGAATGATTTATAAACCACATACGCGTAATATTTTATTCTACACAATTCAATTTCTACGACGAAATTTTTTCGTGTTATTATAGAAATGGGAGTGTTGAACATAAAAGCTCAAACATTAATGCTCGTTTCTTTCATTCGAATGTTTAACGCTGGATACAGCGATATATAGCCTTATCTCAATACGATAACGTGTCGTGAAAACGCAAACGACGAGCGACTGCTGATAATGCAGTTTTCCACTTTGCCCCATGCAGATACACAATCCGATGGTCTCTGCTTTATCCTCAGCGGTAACGGAATGATTCCCGTCGGTCGAATGTCGACTGGGGTGAACTACTCTTCATCTCCATTCAATTATCAACGATTACCTACGATATCTACGACTTTCGCATTTCACGGTCAAGAGAGTACCTTATTTACCTAACGTTACTAAATTTAGTAGCTGGCAATGATGAACAGCGATTATTTCTCCTCATACCGGCCTTTTACCCTATACACGGTAAAATAGGTACCAAAGTTTTTTCTCCACAAACGTTCACAATTCTTTCCATGTTAATTTTACAAAAAAAAAATCTTGTCCACTTTACAAAAATGTTTGTCAATTTTACGAATATTTTTTGACAAATTAACAACAAAATAATTGTGGACGTTTGTCGACAAAAAACGTTGGTTAAATGTACAAATATTTTTTACTGTGTAGACGGTATTCTAGATCTGGTGCACTGAGAAAAAGATAGTATTTCTCACTATATCGAATAGTTACCAGGGGGAACGTCGACATTGATAGTTTCTGACGGTGCATATTCAATTGGTCAAATCATAATTGTGGTTGCAACGATGATTTTTTGTCACAGTCGTAACTATAAAATATAAACATTCTATTTAGACGGAACTATTTCATGGTAAAAAGTCGGTATTGTTGCTTTTACTATGTGATTTTTTCTCAACGTAAGCCACATGAATGTAGGCAGACGAATTCCAGAACTCCGCGAAACTTCCTCGTCAGCTCGCCCGCAACAATAGCCGCTAGCAAATGTTTCCGTCACCCGGCGACGGGCAGTCTGTTTAGTCCTCAGTTTAGAAAAGTCACGCGCCCGATGAAGGGATAAGAGAAAAAAAATTCCAAGTAACTCACCAGTGGATCAAATCAATCATCATGTTTACCCGGGCGGCTAAATCTGTCGTGAAAAATCTCGGTCAGCGAAAGTACTACGGTGGCGAGGACAATCTCAAGGTGTGTTTTATTCCGTTGAATCTGTTAGTGGCTGGCGGCGATGTCAACTCCGTAGATCGTTCGTTACCGTCGAATATCTCGAAATCTTCAGGTGACGGTAATCGGAGCTGCAGGGGAGGTGGGCCAGACGCTGTCGCATTTCGTGAAAAATGCCACAAAGCTCGAGAGTCCGGTGATTCGCGACTGCAAGCCGAGCTCTCGTCTTCTGTTGACCGCGGAGCGATCACGATCTTCCGGTACATCGAAAACGCTCAAAGTTCAAGATCCAAGAGCCGAAAGTTTTCCCCAAAAATCTCAACGACACAACAGTTCATTCGTCGCCTGCTTCGCCAATCGTGAATTGGATCTGGAGAGGGTGCGCGGTTCTTCTACAGTCGGAGATCGCTCAGCGAAGCTCTCCATGAAATTACAAAGTTGTCAATGAAATTGATTAATCTTGTTCAGCAGACGGTCACCGAGCTGAGGGAAAAAGAGATTAAACTCTGGCCCGGATATGGCATTAAGAAACAAACGGAAACTTCGAACGAACGACCGTTGACGAGTTTTCCTCTCTCCAAAGTAAGTTAATTGATTTTTCCTAACAACGGGCAAAGTGTTGCAATTAGGGATGTCGTCTTCGACGAGGACCCTTTTGCTTTTCAATTTGTGAGCGAGGGACAGAGACGGGGAGCTTAATGGATGTTTCGTCGGGCATTCGAATCACCTGCTTACAGACAAAAACGAGCGGGCTAATTGGCGTTCTCGGTCGAGTACCGGCGACTTCGGCGGACTCTGCAGCATCGCCGAGTCGACAGGTGGGACAGACTTCGTCCTACACGCCAATTACCACACAGGTACTTCTTTCTCCGGACGATTTTTCATTGTAATCACGAGTAAGTTAGCGTAGCCCGATTAATTCCGCGTTGAACTAACCGCGAAGTCATTGACGCCATCTGGTTGTTTGACCCCGAAAAAATAAAAAAAGGAGTTAGCCTCGAAATAAAGGGAAACCTGGTGGAGTGGTGCTAAGAGTGTGAACCCTGTCCGCAGGGATGGCCAGTGTGCGAGCGAAAGCATGTCTCGCACGAAGCTTTTGGGACATCCGCCCAATTGAGATGGTCCTGCGGACGATCGGTCATCTTCTTCAGGGGTACAACAGGCTCGGTTCTTAGTGCCACTCCGCCAGTGCGTAGAGTCCTGAACGTACGCCCAAAATCGCGGGACGAAGCGATCGTCGATTCTTCACGCCAGCGCCGAATCATCGATGGATTGACAAACAACAAACCGGAAGTTTCCTCCAGTTACGGAATTCGCGGTATAGCGCAGATGCTGCGCGATCCGTTTCTGAATAGTTTGGGATTTTATTGCGGATCGATGAACGATAGCTTCGTCCTTACACTCGTGAAGAATGAGGAACCAAAATGGCCGACGCAACGCTCAGGGACAACCACCACACAGAAGAGAGATTGCAGTTGCGACGGTCTGCAAGATGCGTCGATGTGCGGATTGAAGTCGATTTTGGAACCGCTCAGAACCGCCAGGCATCTTCCCATTCCCTATGAATATTCTCTCCGGAGAACCTTCGAGTCTTTGGCGATCGGGATGATGAGCGTCTGCGGGGAATTCGTCGGAAAAGTTTTCCGCGCGGCGCGTTGGATCGTCACTAAAAGAATTTCATTCGAAAAGCCTCAGCCGACTGATCTTCTAAGATTGTGGAAGAGAGTCGATAATTTTGTGGTTTCGTCCTTGCGATCCTACGAGGAGCTGGCCATTAAAGAAGATCGAGGCGATTGGTCGGCGAAGCTCGCCTTCTGGCGGAGTGCCAAGACGGCCGATGGAAAAATCGCCTATCTCGATAAAATGCTGGTCGCGTCGTTGCGTAAAATTCGTTTGTTAAAAAATAAGATCGAGACGATCGAACGCTTGATGGAGCGCGAGCTGCAAACGCGTTAACATAATTCGATGCGGTACTTTACGTAAAAAAAAGAGAAAACAATACTACTTTCAGCCTGTCGTCTGTCCTCAGGCGTGTGACGCGTGTCCCGTCGTGTGCAGCGACTGCAGAACCGAGGATCCCTGCGACGAGGACAATCCTTGCAATAAGAAGGAGAGAAAGAGAGAAAAACCCGCGGAACGACGAGAGAATCCTTGCCGGAAAGGGAAGAAGGATACGTGCAATGAAAAGAAGGACGATTGTCCGCCTGTGAGCAGAGCACCGGAATGCCCGGGCAAATAGCTCATCGAGCTGTCTGAGCTCGTCCGAACCCCCAGGCTGATTTCGACGATACGAATTTTTTTCCTCACGAAAATTCTTCAAGCCTCGAGACTCTTCAAGTACAAAAGCTCCGTTCGCCGGCTGTCAAGACGAGCTCTCAAGCTAAAAGAGTGGTCTGTAGGAGACCCGAAGTTCAGTCACTAAAAACTGATTGTCCGATCCGACGAACGTTGTCCTCGCGCTGATCGCGACGAATCTACCGGCCACATCGTATTTTATAGTAAAAACATACTCGTGCCTACTGATAGTCGTTGTTGTCTATGTTAATAAAAAAAATTGGCCGTCTATATCGAATACATAACGTTATATAAATTTTTCGATAATCGTTCTTATCTCTTTGGATGAAACAAGGTGGAAAGGATGTTGAAAAAACCCTTCGAATATTTATTCATTTATTGATTACAGTCGAACAACGTAGGCCTGAGGATATCGCGCTACCGGAAGCCTAGGGTCACGAGCGAAGTAAGTTAGAGGCATAGAATTTAATCGATTTAATAATCGATTTAATAATCGATTCAATAATCGATTTAATAATCGATTTAATAATCGATTTAATAATCGATTTAATAATCGATTTAATGATCGATTTAATGATCGATTCAATGATCGATTTAATAATCGATTTGATAATCGATTTAATCATCGATTTAATAATTAATAAGAAAAAGCAAAAAAAAATCGTTGCCATTGCTCCACCTCCCTTGCGCGATAGTTTCCTCGATAGATCTTACCTGTCTGTCAGAACGCATTGTACAGAAGGGTGGTTTCTTCTACAACCGGTGCCCCCATCTACCCGCAGGAGGTTCAAAGACTGAGAAGACTGTCGTTGCTTCTTTCGGCTGATCCACCCCACCGAAGCCAGAACGACGATTATTTTCCCCAGGGTGACGAGTACGAGGACGAAACTGGCGTGGACGACTACGGACACTTTCCCGAGTCGAAGAAATCACAGAAACCACGCGGTCGAAGGAGCCCAACGACTACATCAGACGAAGATCACGACAATTTCGCGCCAACGCTGCTCGCCTCGCCGAGATGTACTTCAGCTCCGATTATTCGCACCCGCAAAGTCGGAAGTTCGGCGAAACCGGTTCTGGCGAAGAATGTTTCGGACAAGGACACCCTGGAGAGCTTGCAAGCTCTCGTGGAAAAAGTCGCAGAGTTTAAACGTCGAATATTTCGTTCCGGAGTCCCAGAGAGCAAAAGGGAAGTGAAGATAGAAACGAAAGTTGACAATAAGACCGGAAGTGCCGAGCAGTCGGGAGATTCGAAGGAAGACCGAATGATCTCGAACGTGTGAATCGCGCCGTCGTGTTTGTCGTATCAAATTCTGTGTTAATAATAATTCTCCTTAACGAGTCGCCGAAGAAGGGAGGTGGATCGAGAGGTGAAAGATTGATGGTCCGAGACTGAATTGTTCTTTAATCTCGTGTGCACCACAGGCGACGACGATAGCCGACATAATTTGGCTAGGTGACTCGGACTGCGGCGAATGTCCACCCGATCGTCCCCAGAAAGGTCCGTGTCATCCGCCTGACGGACCGTGCGTGCCGATGAAAAAGCCTGGTTATCCGGCTAGGCCGAGATCAGCGAGGAAAGACTTTTGCGTCAAGTGCCCGCCGAAGAGACCCTGCAACTTGAACAAATGCCCGCCTGATTCAGAGGGTACGTGCGGAAAAGCGGACCTCCAGAGGCGAGATCTATTGAAATTAATCTCTGAATCGCAGGCGACCTTTAGCATTATGAGTTCCAACCTTTCGAGATCGTCGATAAGATACCTCGTTGAATCCACCCGGAACGTCCATCGTTTCTACATCAACGATCATGCGAGCTATCGAGGACTGCAGCGAAGATGTTTCTCCGATTGTTCCGGAAAACCACCTGAAAAGCCTCCGCCATGTTCGAAGTCGCCTCCGGCAGAACCGGAATGCAAACCACAAAAGAAACCATCCAAGAGTCCTCGAGACTGCAAAGAACCGGAAGTGGAATCAAAGTGCGAAAAGAAATGCACGGATTTGCCAAAGTCTTCTGAACCACCTTCGCCTCCGATAGCTCTCAAATGCAAAGAAACCGACCGGGAACCAAAAGTTTTATATCGCAAGTGTCCTCCGCTGCCGAAGCTCCCGAAATTGCCAAAATGTCCCAAACCGCCGGAGCCAAAGACCCAAGAACCTTGCGCGAAGACCAGCGCGCCCAAATGTCCGCCTCCACCGACACCCCCGAAGTGCCCGGAATGTCCCAAAATCTCAGCCAAAGAAGCGGACAAACCGGAAACGGAGAAATCTACCGTGAAATGCTTTCCGCAGCCTGCGAAGTCTGAGGAGAAGGCTTCATCGAGTCCCGAGTGTCCCGAAGACGATTCTCACGGTGGAGGGACGAAGAACAAGGGGGATGGCGAAAAAAAGAGGAAGTCTCTGTGGGAGAAGATAAGCGACTGCACAAAACGTAAAATGTCGACATACCTTCCATCTTCGAAGATTTTGACAAAGGTCCATAGTTCGGGGATGGAAGATCAGAAAAGAAGCTTGGGGACTTCGGAGGTTCTTTCGTCGTCATTCTCATCCAATAGCGATGGACCTCCGTCCTTGCCACCTTGGAAAAGAGGTAAATGCAAGACCATCGAAGAGGTTTGCGGTGAGGAAATGGACCCGAAGTTGAAGGCGCTGGAATGCGAGTCTACGCACTGTCCGAAAGATCCGCATGCAGCGTGCTATCCGGAAAAGCCTCGGTGCGCCGAAGTCAGGAAGCCGCCTCATAGAAAACAGGACCTCAAGAAAATGGACGATTGCTGTCCATCGAGCGTCCCGAAGGCTGCGATCGAAAAAATTGATTACTCAAAGGTTGGGTGTGAACCACCGAAGTTGGCGAAATCGGGACCTTGTCCGGCGCCGCCGAAGCGTTTTGACAAAGCAAGAGAAACCGACCACTGTGATGGACACGAAAAAATGGTGAAAGCAGTTCCAGCACTGCTACCAAAACCACCCTCGGCTCCTGTATATCTTTGCCCGTGTCCGCCACCACCGAAAATGCATCCAGGATCTTGTCCCTGTTACGCCGAAGCCGAGGACTCGGAGCTCAAACCGTCGACGGAGCCTTGTCCATCCAAGTTGAAAAATCCTTGTCCCGAAGTTCGAACTTATTACTGTCCACCGGCGAAATCTACTTGCGATGCGAAAAAGGAACGCGGCGATAAGAAAAAAACGTGAAGGTCCGAAGAAGTGCGATGATTAAAAAAAGCCAACTAAGCCGTGAGAACTTCGAACTTAGCCGTGAGATTGTCGATAAATATTGGAACGGGAACGTGAAAAAAATACACTTTGGCTAATCAAATAATTTGTTTACTGAAATCTTGTTTCGTGGTCATTAAAAAATAGCTGTCTAAAATGCAAAATAAATCGGTCAACAGCTATCAAACAACGTGTTTTCGTAATGCTTCTGGTCTCATCGATATTCCCATAAATTCCAGGCCGGACGATTACACGAATGTAAAAAAAAAAAATGTCCACGGTATTACTCACAGTACAGTTTTATAATGGTGAGCAGGCGGACAGGACATCGGTGTATGGTATCAGGAGCATTGAAAGCGATTTTACGAGGGCAGCTTTTCGGCGTGTACGAGAGCATTGGTAGAACGTGTCACGGGGCAGTCTGGACAGGAAGTCGAGGGCGGCGGTGAACGGCGATGCGTAGTTGCGAATAGGAAATCGATCTCTACGACCGGAGATCGGTCCCATCATTCGATTCGATTTCCCATCGCATCGATCGGATTCCCTCATGGCTGTGTACCGTACCGCTGTAATTACACGACACGCGAAGTCCCCCCAGTTTCGATATACAGCTCGGTGCTGGTATTGGTACCTATCTATATATATAGATATATACACGAACCATCGCGTACAGATACGTCGACGGCGGCGGGGTTTGCGGGTGCTCATGAAATTGGCATCGAGAGCGCTTCGTTACAATAATACAGACATTTATATACGGCACGGAATTCAGGGGTTGGAGGACAGAGAGTGGAGCAGAGCGTCCCCCGACCGAGGCTAACGGGACGCGAAGAAAGGCTGTTATTATTTTATTATTGCGCCACCGCGAGCAACCCTCTTCTATTCGTTCTATACGTATTAGACCAAATCGACGCACCACTTTGCTTTCACCTCGGAAAATTGTTTATCTCGTTTTTAACGAGTCGCACAGACTATTGTTATAGATAAACTCACGTAGTCATGGATCTTAAGGGGGATGTCAATACAAGTAATAAATAAAAATGTATTTCTTTATATGGGTTAAAAAATTAGATAAAGAACCTTACGGGACTGACTGTTCATAACGATGTTGTGATCATGTGAAAAACGGCCAGGTAATCTTATAAAAAAATCCTTAACGATCGGGGGATAAAAGGACTGTAATATTTTTTTAAACGAATACATCGCCGTATCGTTAAAAAAATTTATTGATAATTTGATTTTATCCATTTTTATTACCGCACGGGATTTGAATTTTGCGATAGATTTTACTTTGAAACTTCGTCGCAGAAACGGTTACTTCTGCGAAATGGACCCTCGCCAGGGCTTCATTTTTTGTTCTTTTATTTTTTTCGATTATGCGTGAAGCTACAAGATTTTATATGCGCTTTATCATCAACGTTGTAATAACGTACATACTCTATAGGAATAAATTGACCTATACTGTAAGCCCTATTGAATTGAAGGCTTCATTGTGCCGACGTTCCGTTTATTATTCCAATGATTATTGTCATGGTTGCGAGTCCGATGGTATCAGTGAAATATATATGTGGACGATTGCCCACGGGAATAATCGCGTAATTTCTCCATCCCGACGGTCGTTGTCGAGACTCCGACGAGTAGCGTAAGTGACGCTTCGATTCGATGGTTACTGAACGAGCGAGCGAGCAATTCGAAAAGAGACGTAGCTATACAGTAGCATTTTATACCAAATCCGCCTGGGTCTTAGATTCGGTTGACGATTTTTCATATCATTGTTCTAATTCGTCAAATGCACTCAGATTTTTTAAAAATACATTCGATTGGCGTTTTATATTTTTAACTTTCTTTGCATTTTGATAGCATATCGGGTCCTTAAAAAATCTGAAAAAAATCCTCAAAAATCCTTTGTCAGATATCAAATAAAAGACAATCGAATCTAAGAGTTCTATGGCCAGACCCAAATCGTTTTAGAATGGCATGTCCCATAGATACGTCACTTCCGGTTTAAAAATCTAACTGTTTTTAGCGGACGTGACGTCATACCGGAAATACATCACCGATTGAAAAATAATATTTATAAAGTGGACGTGACGTATTTGCAGTACGTGCTAATATCGGAGTGGTCTATATTCCCCACTTGTGCGCTATATCACCACGCCTGTAATCTCGAAAAGAGTCTCGCGCGAGCTCGTAGCCCACCCGACTACACCCATTCGTCTCTCCGGCCACCTGCACGCTCGGGGGTTGGTCGACTCGATGGAAATGAGCGGGATGGATAAACTTTGAAGCGACTGTCCCAGGGGCTGATGCATAATTCAAGAATCGTCACCGGCGAGGATATTGCCAATTTGGCGTCGATGAAAATGCGATCGGATTTGTCGGCAACGCGGCCGACTACACCGATCGCTTCTGATCCTATATATATATATTATATATATACATATATATATATATAATATGATTGGTGCCTATCGAAGACCTGGAAACTGCGATTCGCACGGAGTATATAACATCGACAGTGAATTTAACACCTCCGATCAGAGAGTGGCTGTGGGCAATCGCACCCTCTCGCCCCTCTTAGTCTCTCATCGCCCGGTCGATCGCGTACGCTACACCGAGTTTCGTCAAGCACTTCTCCCATTCGCCTCAAACCCCACGAATCCGCATGGACCCCGAGAGCGAGAGAACAGAATCAGCGCAGAGCATTTTGCGACGCAAGCGCGTTATAACGTTTCTTCAGGTTCGCCGCCGTTCGTGCGGTCCACCCACTGAAAAGAATTCGGAAGCTTCAGACCCGGACGCCCAGGATCCACTCAGCACGTTGTCATGTATCTGCCGCATTATAGCCGAAAGATAACAGCCTCGTCCGGCGTGCTGTCAAATTCGTTGAAAAACGATTTTTTTATATAATAATTCATGTGAATTTTATTCAAAAAAATCATTTCTTGTCAATTACCAATGTCCCGATTATATTAAGGCCAAAACTGTTCCCGGTTCGTGTTCAGCGCGTAAATAATGAATTGTCGTACATTATTCTGGGGCCACGTTGCTCATGTGGGCATTATTCCGAAATAATATTCATCCATCGTCAGCTACAGCGTTATTTATTTACTCGGTATTTCTTGAAAGCGCGCATCGCCCTAAGCACTTGTGATTTTGATTGATGAAAGATTATCGGATATATATTCTATATATAAAAGTTCGCCGTTCTTCGGGAATAACGCCGAGCGGCGTAAATTTCCGTGGCGTACGAGGGGTGTGAGTATGTATTATGGATAGAAGTACCGATCATCCTGCCGCGAACGATTTTCCACGGACGAGCCGTGCTCTCGAACGAGCTAGATGCCATGAAATATTTATATAACGTTATAGTGGCGGCGAGAGCGCGACGTTCGAGCATCGTCACAGCCATCCCCGTGCGGCCGCCGGTTGCCGGGGAAATAGGATGGCTCCCGCTATGTCCAATGAAAAGAATAAATTCGGAATCGATTCAATTTGTCAACACGCCCGTAATTATGTTATTATGCTGGGAACGTTCGGGATTTTCGACGGAAAAGCGGGGACGAAGAAAGAGGCCGACATAGAGATGTTGAAGTGGCGAGAGACGCCTCGGCCATCAATAATCCATAAAAACGTACCCCGACAAAGGCCGCAAGCTCGACCACTGTGCGTCCGTAGCGAAACGAACGTACAATGTTGTATAGTAAAGCACGGTTCCTCGAGGACGCGAAAAGCCACCGAGCGGATTATGATTTCATGACGTCTCGTTGTGGCACGGAATCGAGCGGTGATTTGTGGTTCCTCGATTGATAGCGTTATATAGCTCTTCGACTGTGCTACGCCATGGCCGGGAGGTGACGTCTTTTCTTACTCCCGCGCAATTGCGAGAGATTACTTTTATCGGATTTATATCGTCGCGAGCTTCTATTATAGTATCGCTGATGGGAAATAATGTAGCGCAGCTGCGTCGTTTATTTTATACCATTTGTTTCGTTCGGCCAAGTGTATTTCTCAATCGATGTCCCAGGCCTCGATAGTTCTCTGATATGAACTATTTTTTTGAACCTCGTCACGCAAAAAAAGATATTACGATTATTTTACTGCTATTTTGTAAAATAGTCTATTGTATCGATTAAGGAAATAGTCATTTTATTTTATTTATTTTATATGCGGGAAAGGCCCCTTGTAATAAGAATTGTTGCATATAAGTGTGCGCATGCCCGTACAAAAGCAGTGCCGTACACAAAAAAAAAAAAATTATTTGACGGCCACCGTTCATTTCATTTAAGTAAAATATTTATTTAAAGTAAGCAAATTGTTACTTAAATGAAATAAATTTTTATTTAAATGAAATAAATATTTTACTTAAACAAATTAAACAGTGGGGCCGTCAATGACATTTTGTTCTGGGTGTACGAAATGCCTATTGGGGAACTCCTAAAAACTAATCGATGCTAGTAGACTCGTTGGCTAATCAAACAATTCTAACAATTTAATGAGTAATTCCTGAACTGTGTTTGAGAACGAAATAACTCGGCATTCCCGATCATTTTTCCAATTTTTTATTAAAATGATAGTTTAATCACTCATCTGCTCTCGAATGCAGCAAGAAATGGATAGACGGTAAGATTTTAGCGGTGTAATATTACTTATCTTCCAGGACAGCTCTGATACCTGTGGCAATAAATTCATCGACAGATAGATTTCTCCCCGCAGCTCCTCGGAGACTTTTTGCAAGATACATTTCATTTGTCGGAGAGAGTCGGCTCAGAGAGATGAAGAACGCGAAAAGACGTCAAGCTTCCGGGCGGGAGCCGAGAGGAAAAGATTGGAAGATCCCGGAGATAAAAAGAGGCAGCCTTTTTCGCATTTGCAAATTTATTCCTCCTTGAAGATCTGTGACTTGGCGACGTCTTTTGCACCCCAACCCCCTCCCCCTCCGCCCCCACCCCGGCTAGGGTGTATAAGCCAGGGACACAAGGAGGCGGTTTGTAACTCCGCCTGCGGTTGGCTCCGCGACTCCCCGAGATTTATTGCACACCGGATGCGCAAATACGGTAAAACTTCCCGGCATCCGGTCTGGCAAAAACTTTTCTCGGTCATTCAACGCCCAAGCTTCGTTTTTTTTTCGTTCTTGCGCCCTATGCGTGTACCATTGCAGCATCACT
This sequence comes from Ichneumoninae sp. A BG-2022a, assembly GCA_030522665.1. Classification (NCBI taxonomy): domain Eukaryota; kingdom Metazoa; phylum Arthropoda; class Insecta; order Hymenoptera; family Ichneumonidae; species Ichneumoninae sp. A BG-2022a. Next base: position 23,927 of record JAPYZC010000192.1, read on the forward strand.
TGCTTCGCTGAGACTCCACGTTCGGAGTCTCACATTTTTGGGGGTGCGAAAAACATAATTTAACCCTGAAGAGATTTTCGACAAATCCCAGCCAATTTCTTTTCAATTAATCGAATGGTCAAAATTAACGAATATTTTGGAGCAGGTCTGAGGATGAGAGCTTTGGTGGACGTTCGGATGCGAATCAATTCGGAAGCAAAGTTTCCGCCTACTCGGTAGCTTTCGTCTCTATCCAACTATCCCCAGCAGTTTGTTCGGTACATAGAGTATATACCAGCGCCGGCGTACATAGCTCGAAGGAAGGGATATAATTCCGTCGGCAGGGGGGGGGGGGGGGGGGGGGGGGGCGAGAGTGGGTGGACGGTTCTTGAGCGTCTGGGCTTCGCTACTCGGCTTCTCGGCTGCTGGGTAAATTAGATTTCAGACTTCCGGAACGCTACAAGAACCCTAAAAGAGGGGGTAAGCGTGGACAAACGTCCCGTTCCCTCTTGCTCGTCTAAGACTCCAGGGGCTGCTGCCGCCGCTCTCGCTGCTTTTCCTATAATGCTGCACGGACTTTCTTATCTTCCCTTCAGTGGCTCGTGAACCGAATCGGTCGGCGAAAGACGGCGAGCTTGCTTATTTAGTGGTTTTCTCCCTCTCCCGGAACCACCAATACTACAAACACTTCCAGAACGTGAATGTACCGAGGACCCCGAAAGTTTTAGACCGCGAAAGAGTTTCGCCGAATCGATAAACGCCGGGGTTTTATCGTCGAGAAAATTACTAAGCCCGGAGCGTTAACATCGACGCAAATTACAATAATCGCCGATAATAATAGACCTTTGGTTCCTGCGTTAAAAATAAATTATGCAAATTTGCTTCCTCATTTACTGACGTTATACGCATAGTTTTTGTAGAAAGATCCGGTAACCAATGTTGGCTTCCTCGTAGACAAAGCTATTTGTCTTCTAAACAAAGCTATTTGTCGTCTAAACAAAGCTATTTTTAGCTTTGTTTTTTAGCAAAGCTACAAAAAAATTGTCTTTTTAGCAAAGCTATAAAAAAAAGTTTTTAAGTGGAGATTTTTTCAACATCATTCATCGGATGCATTGATTAAAAATTTCTAAAATTTCTCCGGTCAATTATAAAGACAATCGCGCGCAACTGCTATCCCGATTGGAGTTTCACGCTGCATGAGGTTGCAAACGGGAATCACAGAAAAGAATATGCAACGCTCGTCTCGAGAGCGCTCTCGACGTTCTGTGCATTTTATTTTCGCTTTCCACCCACGTACCGCGTAATCGGGAGAGCCGTTACAGAAATCGCTTTCGAAGCTCTCACGAGGCGAATGCAAACTAGCCCTACGCCCGATTTAACGGTCGGATATAGTATATCAAAAGCACATCGTGACTCCTCGCCGAGCCCTTTCGTACCCAATCGAAAACAATTGCCAAGCGGTTTTGTAAATGTATTAAACTTAGTTGTAAATTTATCGTGGTGCTCTTTCACCCTCTCGAATTCTGAAGCTCCACTCGAGTACGGCAACTCGACTTCTCGTCATCGCAGACTGCACTCTCACACTCGATGCATTAACCGTGCCGTGAGAGAGTCTCGAATGCGAAAGCGTCGAGACTCTTCAGGGTTAAATCTCGAGTGCGCGTACCCCTCCCCCCTTCTCCCCCCTCCGCTCGAGACCCACGAAGTATGTTCATTTCGCAGTCGGCCGAGAATTACATCGATACAAAAGGCTCAACAGGGCGAAACAAATTTGTATAGTTTATAGCGTGTAGCTGAAACAGTAATCCCCTAATATTTCATTATTTGTACTCACACTATTATTTTTCACTCTGTGCATAATGTAACTTTTCGCATAGATAGAATATTATTTTTTTATCGTGCAACTTATACGACAACATAAGTTCTCGTGCTTAAAATCTGTGCTCAGCATACACACTTATAGTACTTATATTACTAAAAAAGAAAATATGTAAATCATGCTATTTAATTGTATAGATTTACAACCTAAACACTCGAATGTACAAATATCTTGTAAAAGGGCTTGTCCCGTATATAATACATCAAATCAAATCAAATGAAATCAAATCAACATCTTTTCAATCAATTAACCTTCAATCGATATCGAAACCCTGTTATTATTTTCCAGTAGTTAAAAAAATGAAAACAAGCATTAAATATTTGTTCTCGTTTGAAAAAAACGTGAGTTCGAGAAAAAAAGTAAATATTGCCATAACAGCTTCCAGTTACCGTGGAAGCGCTTTGGCTAAAATACATCGTAATACGGTATTTTTCAGTTGAGCGCGTCCGTATTCGCGCGAGCACATAAAAGTGTGATTACGCGTTTTGCGACAGTTCATTGGTCCGAGGGGGAAGTCCGTTGATAACTCTTTGATATTTAACCCCGTAATTACTGGGACGAGTGGCCATTGCGGTATACATTTATTTACTCTATGCACTCTATAGTATACTCTATATACTCCATGTACTGGGTGCGGTTGATGCGGGCGTGTACGCGTGAATGCACGCGTGTGGACACGGGCGGAGGACGCACACGTTCATCGAACTGTGCTCACATCGACGTAGCTTTTCCGGGCAACGTAGTGGGTAACAGCTACAGAGAGCCAACACAGAGAACCGTTCTCCGAGGGCTCGAGAGCTCTCGCTATCCGTAGGGGTTTCCGCGGTCTGTGATTTTCTGATTAGCAGTGGGTCGACTGGCTGCGGTTAACCGTTGTTAGGTTGCGCCCGATTGGTATGCATGGGCTGGGATTCGTGCCCAGAGACCAGAGGCACGGGAGTCGCTCACCTCCGACATCGCTAACACCCAGCCTCGCTGATGCCTCCATCGAGGAATCCAAGCTCTATTCAGCTCGCTCGAGGAGATTCGCGGAGGGATGATGGAGCCGGTGGCAAATGCGTACGCGTACGCAGGTATATAGAGATAATCGCGAGAGTGATTCACTGTTGAAACGCATTTCTGCGCGTCGGTTGAATGAAGAAAGCATCTTTGGTAATCTAAAGATCGAGTGGGATTTTTTTTCATTATTAATATTAAACACACGCGTTATAGTGGGTTTCGGAGAGCCACTGCCATATCCTAATCTTAGGGAGATCTTAAGACTCGGAGCCTTTCAGAATATCTGGCTCGATGTCCTATCACCCAGAAAAAAAATTATTTGACGGCCACCGTTTATTAAGATTAAGTAAAATTTTTATTAGTTTTAAATAAATATTTATTTCATTTAAGTAACTATTTGCTTAGGGTAAAAGTGGGGAATATGGCCCGGTCCATATATCATTGATTTACGTGTTAATCGAGGTGGGCCATATTCACCACTTTTACCGTAATTTAAATAAATATTTATTTAAATGAAATAAATATTTTACTTAATCTTAATAAAAGGTGGACGTCAAATAAAATTTTTTTTGGGTGTACGGCCTATATTGTTTCAGAGATTTTGACCGTAACGCTTGTCAACGACCCTTTTCATTAAGAACTCCACCTAAAGATCTTTTCACATAAAAAAATAATAATCTCCATTTCATACTCGGTATTTCAGTAATTTTTTTTACCGACAAGCCATCGAATTAATAAATCAAGGGCTGGAATGGGTACTTGCGGAGTACAGAAACGATGTCCATTTTTCAGTGGTTGACTTTAGTTTGACACGAAGCACTCAACGACCCTTCGTCTACGTAACCCCGCGCGTGGTTGCAGTAATACGACGATGGTGGGAGAGCGATCGGCAGAGGGGAGGGGGGACACGTATATATGTATACGCCACCGAGCATAGTATACATACGGAAGCCTAGGGGGTTTGCCGGATAGGAGTTGGGGTTTGCGTAATGACCCTAGCACCGCACAGATCGTCAGCACTCGCTCGCATGAATATAGGGAAGGTTGAAGGGAGACGACGGAATCGACGGTGGCGGGGGTTACAATTTCCCATGGATAATGGCACTTTGATTACCCCGTGACGCCGTGGCTCCCTGTCAAGTGGGCCACGCTAAACCGTGGTACACGTGAAAAATACAGCCCAAGGGGTGGTTACACCCTACCCGACGAAACACGTGTCCAAATACATAAAACGCAGAAGTATTAAATTTACGCTGGTTTGGGCATAACTCTCGCTAACTAAATCGCTTATATAGCTTCTGGTTGCGCACATCCACGGGGTTGTGCGCCCGTTACATACGAAAGTACGAGGGCCAAGGGTGGAAGCCCGAACCCGTGGGTCCGCGTACTTCAACGCTTAAATACACTATCGAAGGCGACTTCTCGATTGTCCCGTACGGGAGAGCATTAGGTATGCGCGGTACTTGACATCGATTTTTCATGACACTCGAACACAAGCAACTGGTATAGAGTTGCCAACCGATTTAGTCGCATTCTCGAGTACCACCGGCGGGGCCCCGCTGTACCTTTTTGTTGCCGCTCGGAATACTGGAATAAAGGACCTGCGAACCAAACTCGCCGATTTCTACGGCTCGAGATCCTGACGGACTTTTATTACTCGGTATGTGCATTGTGAGGGATTTTTTTTTTAGCGACCAGCGCCTGGTATCGAGGGCCTGCGAAAACTACGCCGTTGGCAGGAGACCAAACTTTGGGCAAGGTAGATTTGAGCTCAGACTTATCGAGGGCCCGAAGGTCATTTCAGAGATTTAACCCTTTGAAACGCAAGCTATCTGTAGGGTAAAAGTGGGGAATATGGCCCGGCCCATATATCATTGATTTACGTGTTAATCGAGGTGGGCCATATTCACCACTTTTACCCTACTGCCCATTTGACGCAGTGTACTAATTTTGTACAACTCAATTAAACGTTAAGGTTTTTGTGACACATCCTCGAAGGTATGATATGTATGTCCCATTTTTAAAAAGTTTTTTTCGATTAAATTTCGGTTCCAAAAAAAATGCATTTCGAGATCGAATTTTCCTCGTTGCGGTTTTCATTGGTAGAACAAATTTGTTGTTTCACGCGGTGAAACAGATAAATGCCGGAACGAACAGGGGTTAAAGATCCCGTGGTATGCCGCAGGAATTAGCTCACACCGTTGTGCGGACATTATAACGATCGTGTTTCCGCGTTCCAGCGAAACGTTGATCGCAATCGCGCCGCAGCGTTTGTAAATCTCCTCGAGCCCGTGGCCACTATATCCCCCGATCCGTAAATTTTGATTCGCAACGCCCCGTTGCAACACACGAACTCCTCGCACGGTGTGCAAAAGACCAACTGTTTATCGTAGCGGTCGCTCGACTAACACGAATATTTTTTGTACTTTTCAACGTTCGTCGAATTCCCGATACGCAAAAATCGTGCCCGGTTTTATCTGGCACACACGGTGTGTAGATCGTCTGTAATTCGACGAACCACTCCCGGACACGTGTCGTCACGTGCCAAAAAAGTGTGATCAATCTCGATTAAGTGTCTCGACTTTCAGAGGCTGCCAAATGAGCGACACTTCGAGTAACAACACTTGCGGTCTTTTGTGCCGCAACGACGATAATTGACACTGAACTCTCTCGCTGTCCAGTCAAACAATACACGTAGCGGACGTGTGTGGAAGAAAATAAAATAAATAAAAAAATACAATTTTTTTAAATAAAAATAATACGACACCACAGTGTACTCGCGACGATGTATCGACAAATCTTCCACAAGTTAATTATAATTACATAAATAGTCGAAGCTAACGCGCCGGATCCACGAGAAATATTATCGTATGTTTCTATCGGTGTAACAGTACAGGCATCATTCATGTGGAATCAAGATGCTGTGCAGCCACTGATGATGTCTTATTAGCGAGCGGATAGACGATGGAGGCTCCCATCTCGCTCGTTCTCGAGATCTATAAGGTCCATGGGTGCTAACGACGATCAACGATCGAGGATCGATGAGTTGCCAGGATCGCACACTGTAATTATCCTTCACTTACCGATATAAAGACTGGTATTGCTTCTTTTCTTCTTCTTATACTTCTGTCGCCGTCCCATTATTGGATTATTAAGAAAAATGAGCTGACGCACAAATGGCCTGGTCGTTCGCGTCGATCTTCCTCAATTTTCTATCAATAATATCGTCGTTCATCTGTTGCTTTGCAACCTTCGTTAATCACCTTTGTAATTGACTCCATTCCTCGACTCTGTGCCATCGATTGTCACAATGAATATAGCACAATAAATGAAAAATTCTTGGAGAAATTTTTAATGAAATGCTGAGGCATATATAAATAATTATTTTTCTTTCTTTGACTGTTTTGTGTCGTATAAAAAAAAAATTATCTGGCGCGGAATAACGCACAGTTGAAACTGTCGCATGGGGCTTGAACCGTTCCGGCTTATTCGTGGTGTATCTCGCGACAGGTCTAGAACAGTTGCATGGAATTGTGAGATTTGTGGGCCACAGGCTTTGGGAATTAACCGCGGATAGGAGGATGGCGCCGTGTCGACGTATAAAACCAATATACTATATAGATGTAGTGAGAGAGCGGAGAAGAGACGAGCTTGCTTTGCTTGTCGCGTAGCTATGTAGCGGCGGATAGAATTATATCGTTGAGCAACGTTGCTTCCCCATTGTTCCGTGGGCCCGGCGAATTCTCACATCGCAATAACGCGAGCTCGCGCCTCGTACCAAGTGCACCTTCGCACTCTCACCGTCAAACCTCGACGATCTCCCATTTGACGGGTATACCGAGTTATCGCGAGTTTTATGCCCGGCGAGTAGACAATCACCTGATACTATCTCTGTATGCAACTGCATAGACATTAAAGAATATTGCAGTGACAGCTTCCTCATACTCAAAATTGATAAATGAATAATCCTAGTAAAGAAGAAATAAAAAACGTAATGTCCAATGAGTTTTTTTTATACTACAAAAATATTTATACTGTATTTAATCCGGAACATTTTTTTTTGAGAAAAGAGAATATACGTAATACTACACCTAGAGATTATACTTAGAATAGTATTATCGAGTAGATGTGTTAAAACTTTGAGGGTTGAAAATCTTAGTTTTTCACTGGAAGTGACGTTTCAGGGGAAAATAGTTGTTTTTAACGTTGCTTTCGGTCGAAAACTGAAATTTTCAAACCGCAAGTGATGGTTCCCACTGTGACGTAACTTCCGGTAAAGAACTGAGATTTACAAACTGGAAGTGAGGTTTTGCCCTATAACGCCACTTTCAGTGAATTCGGAACAATACGAACCTTTCTTTTGCGAAATTCGATGAACCGATCACACCTTAACAGATATAGAGTTACTTATTGAATGATAGATCTACAATGTTTAGGAAAAACAAACAAGATCAAAAGAAGTGAGTATGTATGATTCCAACATCCAATGCCCTGAGCAAGTGCTTCGTAGCTGCAATACAGTCTGAGAAGTATGAGTAAACCAAGAGAGCGTGCTTTCCACGACAATAATGCCATTGTCGTTCGAAATTTGCGGGTGTTAACTGCTCATCGCGTTACGACCCGGCAACAAACACGTACGAAGAAATCCGTGAAGGTTTTATCCCGTCAGAAGGCTAGAAACCACGGGCTTTTAATAGTTTAAAACGTCCTAAAAATGAGGCTTTAAAGCCACGCAGACGCCGCGGCGTGCTCCGAGTGTAGACAGAAAACGAAAAATCGTCTAGCTCGGTAACGGGTTGAGTTCGTGCGTCGTAAAAGCACACAGCTTACCGCGGAACAAGGAGCGCGAATAAGGGTGCTTCGCGATAAAGGATTAAATAATCAATGCCGCCCGTGGAAGTCGGAATAATAAAATAAAATAAAAATAAATCCTTTTATTGACGGTGAGGGGGCTGTATTGACAAATTAATCATCGTTGGTTACCGAAAATAAAAAAAAGCTTCACGCGCGTTAGCGTGACTCCCTCGGACACACACGTCTACGACGGGGGTGTCTCCTCGTTGATGGACGCGGAGAGCGTCGACGTGCAGAGAGTTCTCCCCATCGATTTACGACCGGGAGCCATTGCCGAGTTCGCTGCCGAGCTGTGTTTGTCGTGATTCCGGGGCTTTCGCTCGCTATTCCGTATATCTCTCTCGCTCTCCTTCGCTAAGACCCGATTCAGCGCTTTCCTTTGTATGACCAATTGTTACGGACAATGGGCGAGGGAACCAACGAATTTACTGCGTCATGCCGTCTTTAAACGCGACTCGACATCGAACGCATCGATCCAGCTTCTCATCAATGTTGCCCCGAAGATTGTCTTCTCCGAATTCCCGGCATTCCGTCCGAGGAAACTCTCGGTGATGAATCAAAAAATAAATCCAACTCAATGAGCTCCAGGGCCGAATGGAAATTCATAAGTTCCAAGGCAAGTAGGAACGTAAGTTTGATTTAGGGTAAAAGTGGGGAATATGGTCCGGTCTATATATCATCGATATACGTGTTAATCGAGGTGGGCCATTTCACCACTTTTAGCCTACACTGAGAAAAAGGATGGTATTTCCTACTATAACGAATAGTTCACAGGGGGGACGTCTATATAGATAATTTGTGATAGTATATACTCAATTGAATAGTTTAACTATTTACTATGTAAGTTTTTCTCAGTGTACTTTAAGTTTCATCTTGCAAATCTCCATTCGGTCCTCGGATCAATCTCGTACGAGTCGAGCTCTCCGTGGAGGTATTTTTTTTTACCCGATCGGAAATCGGGATGATTCTCGGCACCTGTTACGTTCATGCCCGCTCGATTCTTCCCGTACTTCCGTTCGGCGAAAGTTTCGACACAGAGAGCGAAAACCGCAGTTAAAAAGAAATCACGATCTCGGAGGCAAGCGTGCGCGCGCTCACGAGCATTCGTAAAAGATTTCTCCATGCAACCTTTATGGTCTGTACATGTATAATGCAGCGAGAAGGAAGCCAATCAGTACACCGGGGTTGCATAGTATATGGCTTGTATAGCAGCCCGCCTATAAGCCTCTCGAGGAAGGAAGCAAGAGATCATCCTGTTTGGTACGTATAAACGCGATGCTATATTGAAATCGCGTGCCGCGAATCTTTAAGGGCTCTGCTCCGAGGCCGATACACCGGGACAACAGTTGGGACCGGAATCGGGTCTGCGGTCTAGCGGGCCCGGGCGTCATGTGTTTCGGAAGTTCGTCGACGGCCTCGATGCCGCGGACTATTCCTCGAGAAAAAAAAAATAAAAAAATAAAATAAAAGAGTGCAACGCTCGCGGATCGGCAACATATGTCTAATCGTTACGACAACGCCGAGCGAATCCACTCGCGGTAGTTCGTCGACCACATAATCGGGGGGGAAATCTGTTACCTCCGCTTCGCCCAAATCACTGAATTACCGGTGTTTCTTGTCAATGGACGCCAACCATTGAGCACCTGCTTAATGTATATACGCTGAAAACTATTCAGTGTATATTCTGGCACGCTACAGCTATGGTACATTTTTTATTTTTATTTTTTAGGCACAAAAATACACAATAGATCGGTAATGCATCGCCTTATGGGCGCTTAACTTTCGACGCTCCTGTTGCCGAAACGCTTTCACCGTTCGCGTGACTATTCTTTCAGTTAAAGCTAAACGCGTACGAGAAAGTAGGATGATGACAGGGATGATTGCGTTTTTGGTAACGTTATATTCTAGACATTTGTAGCATATTGGCGTAATTTTTTTCTTTTTTTTTTTTTGCAGTGCAGATGCGTGACCGTTGGTCGCGTTTCGCGCGTTCTCCAGGCCACGTTTCTACGTACCTCTGCTATACTGGATACCGACTACGTTATGGTCGACACCCGGTGTATCGGTAGCGCACCGAAATAAAATATACATGAATTCGATATATACATATACATATATATATTTATCCGTTTTTTTCATCTACGATATTCAAATCGCGGATCGAATAACTCGGCGACGAGGTATCGGGTCGCGTAGCCCCAAGGTGGTCTCAAGCCATGAATATCATGACTGACCAAGCACCGGCCCTCTCCGTACTCCTCCGGCTCTGTCCTATCCTCTATCCCCGTGGCGATTTTTATTTCCCCGCCACGTCGATGGAGATAGAAATCGGATTCACACCACTTTGCCGGAATCGGCGAAAAACCTCTGTCTCGTCCCTCTCGAGAAATCAAATACTTTCTCAAGGATCGCACACCCTCCATGATATTCGATGAATTATTCTACCCTTTATTGTTTTCCTCGCGATGGTTTTGTTCGTTCTCGCGAGACGCTCGAAATTGTCGCTAGCGCGAAAGAGCCGTGAGCACCGCTGATAGGCGTAAGATTTTCAGGGATCCGGTTTGCTCGGCACCGAGAAGCGTCGGTGTACGTGTGAGGGAATGGAAACTTCAACCCCCTTCCGGCGACGCGCCACCGGCGTAAAACGTGGATAGAGGCGGTGTTGCATGCCTGTACTCGCCCGGTAGAGCATACGTAGTTGCACCCCTCTGCCTCGTACGCACACGCCGAGGAGGAACAGGACGAGGACCGGAGAGGCTACGTAGCCTGGCCGGCCTCAGGAACCGGCGTGGAAGGGGCTGACTTTATTTGAAATTCATACGGCGATGCCTCTCCGCGGCGTTGAGCCAGTCGCTTCTCAAAGCGGAGGCGATATCATCCCCCCCCCCCCCTCGACAGCCAACCCCGTCGCCACATCCCTTCGCACCCTCTCGCCTGCATCGGTACGACACGCTTCCTTCAAAGGCGTCCAACGGGAATCTCACTCACCGATGTTACCTCCACCGATCGCAAATCTCTGGTATCATACCTTATATATATGTATGCATTTATATATATGCGATGTGCATTGCCACGATTGTTCCTATCCTTCGATTTCGTAACATTTCGAATTCGACGCACGAACGTCGTCTTCCTTGCCGGCGCGGTTATAGAGACACTACTCGTGTTTTCGGTTTTGCGCACCCGCGTACCGTCGTCACATTGCGCAGCCACCGGAGTCGGTAATCTATAGCTCCGAGTGTCAAAGCCGAGACGGAAAATCGAGATTAACGGCGTCGAGGCAACTTTGAAACTGAACAATCGCGGGATTGAAATATTTTGCTAATAGCTTTGTCGACGAAATTTGTTTCCTGAATTGGTATTTGGCAATGTTTTCTTGAAATTTGTATGTGGCCATTTTTTCCTGAAATTTGTATGTGGCCATTTTTTCTTGAAATGTGTATTTAGCCATTTTTTCGGGAAATTTGTGTCTGACAATTTTTTCTTGACATTTGTATCTGACACTTTTTTCTTGACATTTGTATCTGGCAATTTTTTCTTGAAAATGTTATCTGGCGATTTTGTCTTGAAATTTGTATCTAGTCATTTTTTTCTTGTAATTTATATCCGGTAATGTTTCGAGTTGACTAAATAAACTTTCGGGGTAGTAATCTTTTGGCGCGTGATGATGAATACCTACGAAAATTATTTTCCGAGTAATGGTTCTGATAGCGAGGTGTACTTCGCATGTTCGTACGGCTAACAGGAATCAAACAGAGGGATATGTGTAATTATATAGAGACGTTATATGGCGTGATGGTCAGTGATTGTGGGAGTTCGTTGGAAGGGTGCTGGCCGGTCATCCGACAACACGAAACGTCATATACACCCAAGTTCAACGGTACGTATCGCACACAGGTACGCACACGAAACTACCGCTAAAACTCCTGTTCACTTGTCGAGTGCATCGCACGCGGATATTACGCGGTACGCACGAATTTCCACTTCGAATTCGTATCGCACTGGCTTAAACACACGCGAGACTCCGTATATGTGTTATTGTAGTTTTTTGTTTCTTTTTTTTACGGACTTATTAACTTTTCATAGCCGACCACAGTCACGCAAAATCAAACTACGGCGAGCCACCACCTGCTGCTGACACTCCGTTATTCATAAGTTCCGCGCCCACTTACAACGCGCTGTCTGATATGCTTTTCATTAATTTTTATTGCCGGACCTATGGAACGGTTATTATGCGAAGCAAACACGTCTACATAGATTTTTATATGTAAATATAACAAATATATTAATAACTATATATTTTTAAATAAATAAACCCTAAAGAACAATTTGTAATTCATTGCTCTGAACGCGATGCGCAGCTAGAAAGTTGCACGGTAATGTATGTAATTTCAATCGTGTCTGCACCATTCACGATACATCGTAGAGGCGTTGGAAGTCTCGTCGACGAGACGAATTACGGTAATAGGAGAGGGGGGGGGGGGTTAAAAAGGGAGCAGCGTGTTGGAGCATCGAGATTGAAATAAAAGATAGACAAATTGGGGGATTCGGATCGAGGCTCGGAGTTTCGCTGTCTGCTTAGTTTTTCGAAGTGGCAACGACGGCAGGTGGACGGAAATTGATCACAGCAATTAAGCGGAAATTGAGGAGCGCATGCCGTAGAATTAGACAAAAGTGTCGAAACTAAATTGTTCAACGTTGTGTAATATATCGAGAGAATAAAAAAGTATAATAAAAGTGTATTCAATTAAAAAACGAAGAACCACTGTTGAGAACAATTTCCTTTGCTCGATAAAAAAATTAAATGAAAGAAAGAAAAAGGGAAAGGAAGAGTGAGAAACAAACGTGTTAGGAAGTTATGGGTCCCCGGTGAATGTGGCAGCGAGGACAGGAAGACATTTTCACCGTGAAACGGAGTCGCAACAAATTTCGAGCGATTAAATAGCCGTAAACCGAGGGAGGCCACTTAACACGGATATCCTCTTAAAAGAGTCGACACTCGTTCGTTCGGATCTAAATAGAGCCGTGATTAGGTGGGCGAGCGGCCCGAGCGAGACAGAGGCGAGACAGTCTCCTCGACTCGGTAACAAACTGACCAGGGCGAATGCCCCGGAGGACTCTGTTCAGATAACAGGAGTGCCTATACTAATCGCGCCGAGGTTCACGGAGAGATAGAGCGAGCATTTTTTCGGGCTCCGCAATTCGGCGAAAGGAAGGAATCGAGATAAAAAAAAAGAAGGAAAATAAAAAAAGCAAAAGGTACAACGGTTCGGGAAGGTGTGAGAGATGAGCAGCGAGGCAATGTGCGAGAATCTAAGAGATTGAACGAAGAAAAAAAACACCTGCACTCGCTAGACAGCGAGGCGAGTTGAAATTTAATGATCGATCGTTTGCTAATTGATCATTAAATTTGACGTTCGTGTGTTTGTGAACGATCTATCGAGACATCGAGTATTTCCTCGCGAACAGTATGCAAGAAACACCAGCTTCCCTGCCAATTATGTCTGAAATTTATCGTAGGTCGTTGTGACTGTTTAAATTGATGTTGACAAAGTTATTTCAATCAATGTATATTTCCTAAAACGGATCGATATTTTTATTTCATATGCCAAAAAGAAAATTACTTTCTTCCCGAATTTGTAAAATGAAAAACCAGACATTTTCCCTACAAAAATCCAAGCAAAGTTTATCCAGTTTAAAATTGCAGCAAAAACGCGTTTATTGTAAATATGATAAATTATTGGGCTGGAGGACTTAGGTCGATGGCCCGTTGGTGCAAGCAATAGGAATATATAATGTAAATAATCTTTTTAACGTACCAGCGCCCGTAGCATGTAAAACTTTGTCAATAAATAGGGTAAAAGTGGTGAATATGGCCCACCTCGATTAACACGTAAATTAATGATATATCTACCGGTCCATCCTCCCCACTTTTACCCTACGTTTACTACCTCTAAATTAGTTGATGTTTCGGCAATTTCACCCAGGATGAAAGCCAGTCCGTTATGAGTGTTTTTCACCGTGTCGTCCGCGAGTCTCTATACGGCAGCGATATACTTTTATAGACCAAAGTGCTTGGAAAACGAATCGAGCTTCCGAAAGATGGAGTCGTTTATAAGAATTTTCTCCGGCAGAATCTTTCCGCAAATCGAGAGACTGCTCTTTTGACGGGGTAGAGCTCACGGTTGCCGCCACACGGCCGTCGCGGACGTCGTATCCGCGGGTAAGTCGCGCGGAGGCAAGAGGAGACTTACGGGCAACGCTTTATACGGCGCGTTCACCATCGCCATAAAACCCATGGAGCCTCGTAACTATCTAGCAGGTTTTATCCACTGATTTATACACACCTCTCCCTTATCTCCTTATTTATCGATTCACGCGCGTTCGCTCTCGCACCTCTCCCTCCCTTTCGTTCTTTCTTTTTTTTGTCGCTTTTTTTTTGTCCTCGCCTCTTTACGTTCGCGCGCCCCCCGTTTGCCCGGCGAGCCGATCACGCGTCTCAGCGTTAAACTACACTCGTTGAAAACTATGTTGCATGAAAATGGCGTAGGTGGTCACTTACATAATTTCGTGATATACACAATAAAGGCGAGTTTAACTCTCTCGCGAGAGCCACACGGGAGATACGAGTCGCAGGCACGAGAGGCGTAAAACTCTTTATCGGGAAAACATGGATAGATAATAGAGAAGCCGAACGTGCCGTTGCGGTGGAATACTTTACGAGTAATTAAATGGATTTATAACCGCTTAGCTGTCTCGACGTTTCCACTAGTGGTCGTTCACTCGGTGTCCGATAAACTGAGGTGTCGATGAATTACATTGAAATCCGACGATAAAATTTAAGGTCCCCGCCGAGGAATAGACGGAGCTGAATTTATCACGATTCGCAGCCCTCTTGAAAAATTTCAGCCGGAAAAACTGAAAGATCTGTGAATAGTTAATTCTTATCGTTGCAGGTAATTAAAAACAGGTATTTCCGCAATAAATTTTCAATTTTTTAAACTCATTTTTACATTATCACATTTTGTCTCTTACGTACTTTGTATGCAACGGAGTTGTAAAACGAAATTGTTCGAGACAAACAAAGAAAAAGTGTATCAGAAGCAATAAACACGTAATCGGCGTTTATCTCGAGGGAATTGAAATCGCGATAAGAAACAGCGGCGAGGCTCGAAGAAGCAGAAGACGCGAGAGAACAAGCGAGAAAAGACAGGAGAATCGAGATAAAGCTCGAGGACTTACGACGTCGGAGGACGAATATTATAGCGCGATTTGGGAAAATTAGTAAAGCTTGTCGCGGCGATAATGCTCTTTGAGAGAAACACGTTCATCGTTCCATCGTAGAAAATAAGAAGGAACTAAAACAAACACAAGAGAAAAAGAAAACATTAGCCGTGGAAATCGTGAAGAGGAAGACGAGGGTTTTCGATCGGTTGAAATTCCCGATGAGAAATAAAAAAAAAAGTCTCGACGGTGAAATAATACCCGACGTAAAAAGTAAAAGGGGTATCGCGGCCTCTCTGTGTGCGCCTGTTACGAATTTCCTTTTTTTTCCTCTCGTTCTTATATCTCGGTCTCTTTCACACCGTTGCCTGTGTCCTAGAGATGCGGGACGGACGTACGGATAGAGACATTTAATTTGTGAACAGGCTCCGGTATCGCGACCAAACGCTTATAAATCGGGTACGGTCGTAGCTCGTGAGATAAAACGAGGAGAGGCACGCAACGAGCCCGTGGTGTGTGAGCGTCCAGCGGGCCCTCCGCATATACAATCCAGCGGTACACCGTGCACCTATATCTGTACCTGTAAAAGGTGAGGGACATATATATATATATATATATATAGATACGAATAGTTTTTCGGGTATTCGGGACACAGGAATGTGTCGAGAAATTAAGATATCCGGACTTTAAATAGTATGCACGCGCGTGGTCCGGCCAAGAACGGACCGCGTGCGCTAGGCTAAATCGTTACCAGAATTTCACCGGGCGGTCGAGACGAAAAAACACGAACGATAACGGAGACGTAGAAATCTACAAGATTGTCCCCGACGAATACCGACGTCGTAAAACAACGAATTTTTACGAGGATAAAATGCGTTACCGAAAATACATTCAAACCCTTATCGTTTATCGTTATTGGTATATCAATTCTTTATCCGACGCCCCGAACCTTTTACGCGCCTCCTCTTTCATTGCGACAAGAAAAAAATAAAATTAGGATAACAGTAATCGAAGGCTATAAAGAAAAGGGAGGAAACAAAATGCATGAGCCAACGGCCTTCAAAGAATTAACGACTGCGACTCGCATCAGATTGAGCGAATAAACGAAAAAATTTCTTATCCCGACAAGAAATACATTTTAGCGTTTATCGTCATTATTGAGATATTCCTTTATACACTCCTCGGTTGTGGGTGATTTTTTTTTATTATTCTTTTTATTTTTTGTCGGATCTTTTAATAACAGCAAATTGCCATGTAACCGAGTGAGTGGTTGCCCCGAGCTGCTGGCGCTGCACAGCGCCGGCGGAGGAAAAACGAGCAGCTCGGCTATAATATGATGCTCGACGGTGTTTAATAAAAAAATAATGATAATATGAGCATTTCATGTCGCAGTAATGAGACCGTGGTCGGTCGCTATCTCGGCGGGTCCGTGTCTCTGATAAGCCGGGAGCATCAATCATCCCCCTCTGCATGGGATGTGCGCAGCGTAGATCTCAGCGTTCTCCGCATGGACCACTCTTCCAGCAGGTATAATAAAGACGAGAGAAGACGAAGCCTCACGGTATCTTCACGTTAAGTTGTCGCGGGTTACGTATAACGTTCCGCTCGATTCGCCGGTGGAAGTCTGGACGAGCGAAGCGTGATAAGTGACACATTATGAAAGCCGCTCGAGAGAAGCATCACCGGCAGCTGGGGGGAGGGTTGAAGATCTTTTTACGAATGCAAATACGCGAAGACGAGAATCGCGAAGTAGCGCCCAACGGTAGCTCGTGTCTCGACAGTTTGGAATTCGGGATTATTAGCGAGGCTGTGGTTATTATAGCGCCGTGAGCTTCTCTGCCATGAGATGGGGAACGGGGCGACGAGGGATTCGGAGACTCATTCGCGAGAGGAATGGCGATGGAAAGAGACGAAACAAAAGGAAGGAAAAGGAAAGTCCCAAAGGACGGTCGAGCCATCGGCTCGACCGTCGAGACTGCAGAACTATTGTACAGTATTTTAAGATAATGAATAAAATTAATTGCAAATTAAACTCTACGTCGAGTAGACAAACGATTTTTTTCCCTGGACTAGTCTCCTTGGGGTATTTAGTATTATCGCAATTTTTATTTCCGTTACTGTACGACGAATGAATTTGTAGTCTGGCACACATCGAGAGACGGTCTTTCTGTGTTAGTGAAAAAAATCGTGACACCCTCGGTCAATGTGTCGCCAACAAATTTAGTATATCCATCCCGCTGGGGGATTCGCAACCGTACAAAAATGTTATTCCTCGTCGTCATATTAATTCGAAATTCGAATTCGAAGTATTTTAAGAGAATTAATAAAATTAATTGCAATTTAAACTCCACGTCGAGTAGACGAACGGTTTTTTTTTCCTGGACTAGTGTGCTTGGGATATTTAGTATTATCGCAATTTTTATTTCCGTTACTGTACGGCGAATGAATTCGTAGTCTGGCACACATCGAGAGATGGTCTTTCTGTGTTAGTGAAAAAAATCATAACACCCTCGGTCAATGCGTTGCCAACAAATTTTCTGTATCCATCCTGCTAGGAGATTCGCAACCGCACAAAAATGTTCTTCTTCGTCGTCATATTAATTCGAAATTCGAATGTACCGTACGGTCGTGTTTCAAATAAAAAAAAAATATATGCTCGATTATAACATAATGCAGATACGCTGCTGGAACGGAGCGAATCGGAAGAGCTGCGCGCTGAGTGATGCACTCGATGGTTGACAGGCCCAAGTTGGTTCGAAGGCGATGCTGGCTGTTACGTGGGCTCGCAGCGGCGCGCCTCATAATAATCGACTCGGCAATGCGTATAAACCGCAGCATGGCGGCGAATGCGGCCGGGGCGGATAATTAAATAACAATTAGGGCTCAGGTGGGTCGTGCACTCGGGCGTGCACGCGTGTGCATACACGAGAAGCGTCGAGCGAGGCGCGCACGTTCGCCACTGCGACCGCTTGCCGGGGCCCCTCGATCCTATCCAGCAGTGACTTCACTAATATACGCACACCGAAACAGTGCAACCAAGCACGGTGAACGGCGAACGACCGCTCTCTGCAAGGGGGGCCCCGCCTGCAGAAGTGTAAACTGGGAATTCTGTGTGGCATATGGCTCGCACGAGCAAAAATTGACGATTCATCCCGGATCTTCCACTTCTGGACGTTTTGTAAAGAAAATTGAAGCGACAGAGGAAACGGGGCTAAAGCGGGTCAGCTGGTTGGGTCGGTTGGGTTTCCATTTTTTAAATATTAGTCAAATTACTTAATAAAATATCGAGTCATTAATATTGGGATAAAAGTGAGAATCGCCCGTGTTATATATAAATTTTACGTGCTGATTGGGTGGCTCATACTCATCACATTTACCCTATAATATAATAATAATTTTTAATTAATAAAGTACAAGAGGAAGCAAAGTGAACATTTTTATTTCAGGATATTTTTTTATAAAGAAGATTAAATTAATAATATCGCGTTATTATTTTCTGCGAGCGGTCCCATCGATCTTGCAACTTTCTAAACGATAAATTCCTCCGAAATGGGTTTTCTTATGAATTTGCATAGTAAGAGCTAAAAATTAGGCCTTGGATTGTTTAGCTCATCGAATGGAATTTTAATTTTATTCTATGCGCTACATTTTCTACATTTTAGCTCGTGCAATAGAAATTTTTATGAAAACGAGCCTCGCTTAATAATGGATAATTAATGCAATCAATTTGCACCATGCGGTATTTAATATTACATTATGTTACTTTCATAAAACGACCCTCATTACCCTCATTTAATTTTCGCGCGTATTTCCTTTTCACTCCATATTCCGGCGCTTTGACTCCGGGCCACGTTAATACTATTTTTGTACTCCCTGCACAGTCACCGATTCGTCCCTCTCGCCTTTCCGTTTGTCCGTTGTTCCTCCAGGCGAACGAGCACACCGAGTCGGGCCACTGTTCGTGATCGTTCGTCCGCGAAAGCACGGCACCAACCGGAGCACCGGAGAAACACGCCGCACGCCGTCGCAACCGCAACTTCCTCCGTTTTACCTTTTTATCCCCACACTGACCACCGACACACACACACACACACATACACGCAGGATTGCTCTTTTGTCTCCGTCGAATGACGGACAATCAGTAAATTATAATGATCGCGGCTTCGTTTGGCTGCTCGCGCGACGGAACTACCCGCCGCGCTGTGGTCTTTCCCTCGACTCTCGATATAGCTGTATGTGTGACTTCCTTTTGTCGAGGAAGCGTGAAAAAAAAGGAAGCGTGAAAAAAAATGATTAAAAAAAACTGAAAAGTTCTTCGATGATCTTTGACTCGCTGACTAAAAAATTCATCACAGGAATATCTTCATTATCCCGCAACTTCCTCCGTTTTACCTTTTTATCCCCATACTGATGACCGACACACACACATACACATACACGCAGGATTGCTCTTTTGTCTCCGTCGAATGATGGACAATCTGTAAATTATAATGATCGCGGCTTCGTTTGGCTGCTCGCGCGACGGAACAACCCGCCGCGCTGTGGTCTTTCCCTCGACTCTCGATATAGCTGTATGTGTGACTTCCTTTTGTCGAGGAAGCGTGAAAAAAAAATTATAAAAAAAAAAACACCCCATGTGGGAAAACCTCCGAGCAGGATATTTAATCTCATTCGGTGGTCTTTTTTTTCTCGCCGTCCCATTATTCGTCTCCTCGACAAAAACACGGAAATTGCAGTCGATCACCGAAATTCTAGGATTCTACGTGCCGAAAGAGAGATCAAAGTCTTCTAATTTCAGAGACACGTGAATTTGGCAATGCGCATCGTGCCCATCTGTCGAATTCTTCGTGTATGTTTTTACCGTCATCGTCGGGCACGGAAGCCCGATGAATTTCGAGCCTGCGGGGGTGCCGAAAAAACGGGAGATCTTCAATCTCCCTCGCAGCGGCTCTCCTAAGAATGTCGAGCTACCGTGGAAGCTTCCGAGATGACTGACGAATAAAATAAGGCGGTCTCATCAGCCGACGGGTGTGCGGCTATAGTGCATTATAGTTTCTTTGCATCCCTCTGTATATTCCAACGATTCTAAACCTTGGGAATACGGGAATCAAGACGGTAGGTCGATGAAATGTAAAAAAAAGAAAAAAGTTCAAGAGCCGCGGGGCATCGCGCGTCCTGCTGAGGAACCCCGGCGACGAAGAATGGAGAAACACACGAGAATAGAGTCGAGATGAAGAAAAAAAAAACAATGTCTCTGAAAATTGGACAGAATTAGTGAAAATCTTGCAGGTAGTTCCAACACGTCCAATTACACGTGGGCCTTTTGCCTTCGAGACACAGGAGTGAGAGGCTGCTCCATTCACGAAACCTCTGCCTCGCCGTCCATTCTTCCCCGAGCCCCACGGGCGTCGGCCTTCGAGAAATCTCTTTTTAATGGGACGCGACCTTACCTCCTCCTCCTCGGGAAGCGGACGGGACCAACCGTGGATTCCGAATTCCTGTCCGGGTTTCGGGCTCTAAAGGTCTATCCGGCATCCGGTATGAGGCCCATACCGGAGGTGTAAGGAGGATGTGCCGCGACAGTCATTTCTGGTGATCGCCGATCGACAACGAAGTGGTCATCCATCTATGTTTCCCACAATAGGTAGTTCCCCGGCCTGTAACTTAGCGCGGCGATACCGCCAGAAAATTAAACGACTGATCAGGAAAAAAAAAGTAAAACCATCGTTGAAGGTTTCCGCCTCCCTATTTGTAGTCTGCAGGCTACAAATACACGGAGGGATGAATGGGAAAACTCCGATATAATCGCCGTAATTGAATTATGGCTGGAGGCGTTTTCGGAGACTCTTTGGAAAGTTCGGCACAGTTGATCCTCCTGTGGTGATGAGAGCTCTCTCGCGAAGGCGGAGGGATGATTAGACAGTAAACGTTGCGCAAGGTGGCTCGACTTCCGGACGAGAAAACTTGCGGCGCTCGTGACATGTTTAGTGCACGATGCCTCCGACAGTTATTAATGGAACATTAGAACCACGGCTAAAATACAAACTCCAGTAATTTGACGAGGAGTTAATGAGCGCGATGTGAAAATAGTGGCCCGTTTCTTTCATTGTTTAAAGAACGTTTACCCTTGAACCGGCGTTTTCTCGTACACGCTCGGTACGTCAATTAAAGGCTCTCCGCGGCGAGCCCCGACGAACCCGGACCGATGTTCCTCGGAGTCTTTCGACGATTTGCGGCGTGAAGCCTGTGGTTTCGACCGATAAATTAAAGCCAGCTGTCAGCTTTGGCTTCTCCCAACGCCTACGTTTTCTGGCAAAGTTTAACTTTGTACAGCGAAATTCCGCGCTCAAGAAACGATCGATGTTGCCGTATACTTTACCGATTTTCCCCGATTAAAACCGTGAAAAATTTCTTAACTGCCCCGCGATACACACAAGAGTAAAAGAACTCTGAAACTTCGACGAGCTTCCTCGCGCGAAGGTCTCGGCCAGCCCACAAATTATAGCGGGCGTTAAGACCGCCTCGGAGTATAAATTCATTTTTTTTTTATTCTCAAGTACCCAACACATGAGACTCGCGGTGAGCGATCGATGAAACCATTGATAGAATTTCTCGAATAATCGATCATGTAATTTCAAGGCTCTTCTCCAACGAGCCTTTGATCTTTTATATTATACGCAATTATACTGGTACCACAACGGAGCATAATCGAATGCTTTCTGGCCTCGAAAAAGTAATCTTTCGCAACATATGTAAGGTGAGACTTGACGTTGCAGACGTGTTACGAAGAATTGGAATTGACCCGCGGTTTCGGTCTTGTTTTTAAGTACACGTATCTCTGTACTTATATGTATCCTTATTTTCCGATGAGCATGCGACTATTTCGCCATCTGTAAAAAGAGGCGTGAGGTTTGTGAGAATTTTTACCACACATATATATGAGAACTCTAGGGTAAAATTTATCAAATAAAATTCTCATGATTATAATAAGAGATTATTGTAAATCTCATGCTCGTCGACGAGTGGCGACACAGTCACCGATTACCATACGTACTATGGTAATTTTTTCTCACGGGGTATTAAAATTTTTCCAAGATCCCAATCTCCGTCTATAATAAAAATTATCCTGTGAAATCACAAAGATGTGTCAACCGGTGCCGATAATTTAATTTCCTCGATCGGAACCGTCGGAGCACTCTCGGCCGATGAGGACAAAAATAAAGTGTCCATTATCCAGGCACAACAGCGAAAG
This sequence comes from Ichneumoninae sp. A BG-2022a, assembly GCA_030522665.1. Lineage (NCBI taxonomy): Eukaryota > Metazoa > Arthropoda > Insecta > Hymenoptera > Ichneumonidae > Ichneumoninae sp. A BG-2022a. The sequence goes on from JAPYZC010000192.1 coordinate 46,114, forward strand.
AGAGAGCAATGCGTCAAATCGAATTAACGTTCGTTGGGAGGGGAGAGATAGAGGACAATTACGGGTAACAAATCCGTGCCGGGCGGCGGGCGTTAATGAGTGCGAGCGGAAGTGGCTTACCCGCCCTCTCCCCCACGAGCGGAGCAACGGCGCTTCCGGTTAGCTTGGGGGCTCTCCGCATGCTCCTGCGGCTTCGCACACCGCCTCGTCGTCACCGTGAAGGGGGACAGAATGCAACCGGGCGATGGTATGTGTGTTTCTCTGTATTTTGTGTAATCCCACCAGCGCCGCTGCCGCCGCTGCCGTCGAGCCGCGATAAAATCACCTAATTGTTTCGCTAAGCGTATGCGACTGTCCGACCTGTGTGTATACTCCGGCTCACCGCCCTACGTCGCCGGCTGTATATGCTTACTTCCCGCACGTCTGTGCCCACCCGGGGCTTTTACACGTACGAACTTTTGTCGCTTAGCTGAACAGTACGTTAACGTGCGGATACGAGTTAATGCCGGATTTTACGGAATAGCAAATGTCGTCTAGAAACGCAATTAAATTTGGTACCTAGCCCCAGAATTCTGCGCGAAACAATTAGCTCCGATGTCGTGACGAGCGACAGCTCTTTGCACAATTAATTTTGCCACGAGAACGCTGACCAGTCGCACGGAAAATTTTTTTTTTTTAATATCTGTACACTGAACGAAAATATCATTGACTCGAGTAAAATTTGATTGCGGGCTGCCAAAGGAAAAAATGATTATTTCAATTCTGCTTTTAATTCTAACAATTCCGTACGGAATTGAAACGATAACACGTCACCTTAAAAGTCTTGTCGTCGTTGTTTCAATATCATATGGAATTGTAAGAATTGAAAGTAGAATCGGTATGACAATTTTTTTCTTTGGCAGCCCGCAAGCAAATTTTTTTTTCAGTGTACATCGGAAAAAAAATAGTTTAGCTTGAGGAGAAATATTCATTTACAAAAATATGAAATAATAAACAACAAAAAATGTTAGGATTTGAAAATAAAAAACTGATATTAGATGACAGACGTTACTTTTCGTGACAAATTATTCGTGAGCTTTGGCGATCGGTATTATAAGACAAATCATGGTAAATACCGGCGCGCGAGTTACGAGGGCTTGTTCTGACGAAGAGGCGAGCCTACGGGAAACGAAGAGCTCAAAGTATATGCGTTCAGGCTTGAACATAATTAGAAGTTGTAGCGTCTTCGAAGGAGCGATAAGGCACGGTCATTATTTCCGTGTTTAGATAGCAGGAGGACCGTCGAGGCGTCGGTGCGCGCAAGGCGGGAGGGGATCTCGGAGAGCCCGGTGTGCTCTGGGGGCCCGTGAGACCCCGCCACTCGGACTCGACGTTCAGTCCGTCAGTCGTCGGCCAGACTGGTCAGACGCGATACCTGTACACCCACTGAGTTTGTCGTTCGCAGCTGCTGACCCCTGAGCTCTTTCACCGTATACCACACCTCTCTCATAACTTTCAATACCCTGTACTCTATACTTCTGCTTTACCCCAATTACACAACACGTAATTTCTCCCTCGACATGTTTCATAGCTTTTCGCTATACTGCTCGAGACGCAGAAATTAACACTAATGTCCGGTTGCCACCACGGCGAAAAAGCTGTTTGAACGCAAAAATATCATTCGAAACTGTTCGCACTTTATAGTTTCGTTTCTTCGAATTTTAGAAATTCGGATTTTAGAAATCGTGTTTTGAATTTTTTTAAATGTACCCCAAATAGGATTTGTTTCTGCTGTTACCCCAATTACACAACACGTAATTTCATCCTCGACATATTTCATAGCTTTTCGCTATACTGCTCAAGACGCAGAAATTAACGCTAATGTCAGGTTGCCACCGCGGCGAAAAAGTTGTTAGAACGCAAAAATATCATTCGAAACTATTCGCACTTTACAGTTTCGTTTCTTCGAATTTTAGAAATTCAGATTTTAGAAATCGTTTTTTCGGGTTTCAAATTTTTTTAAATGTACCCCAAATAGGATTTGTTTCTGCTGTTACCCCAATTACACAACACGTAATTTCTCCCTCGACATACTTCATAGCTCTTTGCTATACTGCTCGAGATGCAGAAATTAAAATTAATGTCCGATTGCCACCGCGTCGAAAAAGCTGTTTGACCGTAAAAATATAATTCGAAACTGTTCACACTTTATAGTTTCGTTTTTTTCGAATTTTATAAATTCGCATTTGAGAAATAATTTTGTCAAGTTTCGAATAAAAAAAATTTACCCCAAATAGGATTTATTCCACTCGACTCGAAATCAGTTCGTAGATAAGAATATAGTTAACTTTTTAGATAATTGTTTGTAATTTTAAAAGTCATTTATTAGCAAAAGGAAACGTACAAAAAATTAGTTCAAGTAATAGTCACCTCGTACCGTAATGGATCTGAAAAAGATTGTAACTCCCGTATGAATTTCGATCCAACTGCGGCACGTATTTCACGATACCCATTTGCCTCTTACATTCATCCCGACGACCTTGCCCTGTGCCTGTTTGCGCTTGATGGTCTTTCTCCACGCCACGAATTACTCGACTATCGTTTGAACTACTCGAAACCAACAATTCACTTCCCCATCGATGCAATCTCGTCGGGAAGCTAATGCGAAAAAGATTTAAAAAAAAGAAAAAAAAAAACATCAACTCTACCGAGACTGCGGACTCTCGTTCCCATGATCGAATCGCCGCGGCGGTGATCATTATAAAAATTAAACGACGTTCATACGATTGATTATTGAAATTACACGGGGCGTTCGTCTCGGCCGCAGTTCCATCTCGTGTGCTGAACAAGAAGAGCAACAGAATGATCGTGAAAGACCACTCTGCAAAGCTATCTCGCTGCACGTCGAGTCACTGCGCGGCCAAGTTGACCGGCTCGCTGAAGTTTTCGCCGAGGAGTCCCCTAGCAGACATTATTGTCAGCCGGTCAGCTTCACCAAGAGCAATAGGCATTTATGGAGCATCGCGAGATACGAGACGATTCGAATCGTCGAAAGGGTAACCCGGTCCAACTGGGCATTCTCGTTCTCCACTCCGGTAGAAACCAGAGGACCTAATAAGTCGTTTTCGAGATAATCCAGGCGGGTGTGTCATTTCATTTCTCGTAATTTCGTGGGACGGACGCTCGGGATGCTCTTTCCGCTTTCTTTCTTGATGCTCCTTTTTTTCTACTCCGCTCCCCGATCGGTCTGTCGTGAGAAGCCCTCGGGGCGAAGATTACACTCATTCAGAGATCTCGAATCGAGTTTTTATTCTCGGCATCGCGTTTCTATCTTTCGCTTTTTTCTCCTTTTTCCCTTTCATTTAGCAAGACGCGCCTAAAGAAAAGGGTCCCTAATATTTTTGTGTGACTGTTGCGGCGCGCAGCGTCGGCTCAGGTGAACAAAAAATTCGAGCCACCGTGGGTTCGTTCGCAAGTTATAAAGAGGCTGGAGTGCTAAACAAATCAGCGCTTTTGAAAAAATTGTTTATGCAAAGTTTTATGCATCAGTTGACTAAAATCGATGGAAAAAGTAACCCCGGTTATAATACCCACCTCCCCCACATACACACACATTCACAAACAGGAGTATTTTTTCCAGGGTATTTTTCCGGAGATATTCTTTCCGGGGTATTTTTTCCAGGGTATTTTTCCGGGGTATTTTTTCTAGGATACTTTTTCCAGAGTATTTTTTCCAGGTTATTTTTCCGGGGTATTTTTTTAGAGGTGCTTTCGACTTGGCGCTTTTTTCGTTATTACAACGTGACAGCGCATGCGCACGGTCGTTTTTTGATACGAATTCGTACCATAAAACGACCGCGAGCATTTACACCATCATTATAACAGCAATTCGAAGGTACCTCAGATTATTTTTAAAACCATTTATGGGAATGAATTTTCAAAGTTATCAACTAAAAAAAATAGTGTGGAGCGCTTCAACCTCCTTAAGAGGCCAGAGGGGAGGCCAGAAAGTTGTGATGTTCTGGTGAAAGATAGGAAGATTATAGGCGCGAGACGAAAGAAGCTGCGCGAGGGACCGGAAGACGCCTACGAGACACGGGACCAGACGATTCAACGAAGTTGCCAAGTGGACACGGGAGAAAAGGAAAAGGAAAAAGGTAGAGAGAAAAGGAGAGGGCGCGTACCTAATGCCCCGAGACTGGTTCGGTGTACCTGTCCACCGATAACTGTCGTCGTATCTCACCCTCGTCGTTTTCTTGCCGCCCGCGAGCGTGCGCCCTGGTAAGTTCTGCTCATTTCTCTCACGCACGAAAGACAACGACGAGTTCCTGCGGTTACGAGAGGTTTCAGGGACCTGTCCCTTCTTCCGTGCTCCTCTGGCTGGCGCCAGGAGACCTTAAGCCCGGTTCGAATTAGGATCGAGTTAACAAATTGGTCGGATCCCTACTATAACCTGAATCCGGCATCTCTCGCTGGGCTCTTCGAAACGCGATCACGACGATGGGGCATTCCGCTATTTTTAATTTTTAGGAGTAGTAGTAATTATACTTAATGACAATATTTGCACAGTACAGACATTGATACATTTAGTAGATTGCAGTACATATTTCTCTGCCAACGGGCCACCGATCTAAGTCGTTCAGTAAGTATTCTTCTCATAGTTAATAATTATTAAATAATGATTAGCTATTCATGACAAGTTTTAAAAATTAGTAGGGATAGTGATTTACCAAAAGCATTTCTTAAAGTACAGCTCGTAAGTTTTTTAGCTTGCATGTATGCTTTTACAACATTATAGAATACAAAGAACTTATATATCGCGATCACGACGATAAAGCATTCCGCTATTCTTCTCATAATTATAAAGAAGTTATTAACTATCCATGAAACCGTTTGAAAACTGATTACGGAACGCGATTTGCCAGAAGCATTACTTAAAGTATATCTCGTGAATTTGTTACAACGCACGTATGCTTTTACAACATTATGGAAAGTAAAGAAGTTAAAAAGTACACTTCGGCCGACGATGAAAAATCGTTTTTTTATTCCAAATTTAATCCATCATTCGGTAATCGTATTTCCTGATGACAAGGGGAAAGCAATTTTTGCGACCGGCAAGACAGTAAAGCGGTCGGGAACAAGGTGGTGCAAAAAAATGTTGAAGACGAGCGAAGAAAGTTCATGAAAGAAGAACGGGATGAAGTATAGTGTAGTACAAGGCAGAAGAGATCGACCATAGAGGTGGAAACAGTGCAGGCTGGAGATCGCGTTGGGGGAGGGACACGATTCAAATTAAATGTCTGAGATGCAAAAAAAGAAAAGAAATGATCGCGTAATGACAGCCGCGCAGGGCTCGTGGTGCTGGACGATGGTGAAGCGGAATGGCAAGGCACGATACATACGTATATGATGCATCCAGAGAGAGAGAGAGCGAGAGAGAATTGTAAGGAAGGGGACCGTGTGATTACCGGCGAACCAATAGGCCGAGCTCAGCGGCCATCATGGTCCAGCCTGAGACGTGCAATCACGCTCGCTCAGGCAACGTTTCTACCTCGATGGACTATTCGAGATGAGCACGTGCAACTGCAAAATTCTCTTCTTCGTCAATACTTCGACCGTAATTACTTTTCTAGCTCAAAATTTAGTCGAAAAGATTCCTCATTTTTACCTCATAAAACTTATTTTTAAACATTTAACGCCCAGTGGGAAGATTCAGCTTCTTATTCAATAAAAAATTGCATGCATTCATGGAAAACAATAATTTTTTTACCGCTTGCATGGACATTAATGTGGATATACTGCATATCGATTATATATATTTTTTTTTGCTGAAAATACTCTGTAGTGTTAAACCGTGATTAATCATTTTCCACGACCGGACGGAAAATGTGTTAGAAATGATTCTCAAAGCTTTAGGATCTACGGCATGTAATTCTCGATTCTTGATAATTTATCCCGGGATCCCGGGATCGAGATACGAACGAGAAATTTTACAGCGCAGTCAACTCGTCAGAGGTCAAGGGAAGAAGATGAAGATGTAGAAGACACGATTGAAGCCTTTTTGCGCGTGTGCGCTTCGCACGCGTATCTTTCATTGCGGCCTCGGAGATTCTCTGAACTGCTCGTGCAGTTAATCGTTCCGCTTCCATCTCCTTGCAACGAGATCTAAAATTATTCCACGACGGTGGAAAAGCCAGAAACGTTTCTGGCGCAAAGTCCCTACATAGGTTCCTATCTTCGTGGTTTCTCGCTGTTGAATGCGCATTCATAAAAGCTCAGTTCCCTCGCCGGTTACCGGTAGAGGATAAATAATGAAGTGCGTGTACAAATACGAAGTATTATACAGAAGGTGAGTATATTTATATACGGTGCGGGAGAGCACACGACTATGTTGCGCAAAAGAAAACTCTGGATAATGGTCGCTTTCACGTATTGTGGTCTCGGCTCCTATCCACGGGCCGTATACATATATCGCGCGCTTCGACGAACCTGTGCAATGTGTAACCGCGCGAGCGCTAGCTCGGTATACCTTTCGTTAGTTCGCTTGTGTTCGCTCGCTTGGTGAACGCTTATCCCGCGAGTCATCAGAAGTGGGTGAGCACCGGGAGCCTCCGGGCACAGATACTTCATAACGCTAATTACCCGATCCAGCAGCTCCCAACTTTGGAGTTCGAGTCGCTACGATGACCATGGAGAACGTCCGTCCCGCTATTAAAATTGCTAAACATCAAAGTGGACGTTGATCCACATACACGACCACGTGCTCCGAAAGATTTATATCGGCCAGTGATCAAATTTAAATTCAGAAAAAGAAGTTTCATTAATTTTTTCGCATCAGCATTTTCTGATTTCAAATGTGTCTGGTCTATGAAGCACAGGATGTCTGGAACGCTTTTTCTGTACACTCAGAAAAAAAAATTGGTTGGATTAACCAAAAGACGCGGTCACATATGTTCAAAGCTGTTATTTGTTTGGTAGGGTAGAGCGGGGCAAAATGGGGCAGCGGGGCAAAACGGGGCAATCGGTAAAACTAAACTGTCCAATAATTTTTGGATGCCCGCGTTCGCCCCGTCGGTACAGCAGGTTCGATCCAAAAATTATTAGAAAATGTTGTTTTACCAGAGTGCCCCGTTTTGCCCCCGATTATTTGCTTCAATTTATTCAAAATTTGTCGACTGAAGCAAATATATTTGTAGTACCAACAAAATGCTGTCACTGCGCATTTGTTTAATCCAACCATTTCTTTTTCTCAGTGTGCGATGTCACTTACGGCTCGATGAGATTCACTAATTTATAGGACTAACTGAGAGAAAAAAATTACTAAAATCAATGAATCTTTTATTTTCCTATTTGAGGGCGTAGGTGGAGTTTTCGTGTATTTTACCACCCTTTTATCCGAGAGGCTTTTTCACCCTCAGCTTCGATGCTACTTGAAGGGTTCGAAAACACGGATAGCGAAAGTTTCCGGTAGAGAAAAATGGATTTTGTAACTTTTGGATGAGAACCTCTAATTATAGACGCGGGACGGTGTAAGTTTTTGTTTTAACGATAACACTTATGCCTGGGTTGTAATTGCATCCTGTCCTTAAGCTTCTCGTGTGCGCTCGAGCACCCGCACACAGCTATTCCGAGCTCACGCAGCCGACATCATATCGCATACGCTTTAAAATACTGTTGATGATGAGTGCTCGCTCGCTCGCTCGGGCTCGTGTATAAAGTCTCACGCATCGATCTCATCTCGTGCGTTTACCTACACGCGGGGGCTCTATATAACTTTGACGGATCGACGAAGAGATTTCACTGGCAACATCGTGGCAACAGCCATGCAACAGATAAAAGATTGGTGGAGATGCACGTGTGAAACGCGGCGCGCTCGCCGCGCACGAATAATGACGATGGAAAAAAAGAACAGACGTATTGTATTTGTGCGGCGCAGAGAGAGAAAATTTTGCGCCATAGAGATTAGCCGGCGCTTAATAACTCGTTAATTATCGTTTTAGGAAATCCGCGAAGTAGCGTCCAATTACCTTTACGTAAGCATCGTACACGCTCGCGGTATGTATTATACCGGTGTTGTTACTATGTCTTAGGAGGAGCTCGTACTCAGCCGCCGCCTTAGCGCACCCCACCGAACAACTCTCCGCTCTTGCCATTTCACCGGCGGCGCATCGCCGTCCTCCTAATTGGTTTAATTGCCCGTATAGTACTTCGCAAAATGAACGGCTACGAGGTGAACAAAAATGAGGATTACGGGTATTAAGAATTCGAATGGAGGGATGAAGTTTACTTCGTATCGCGCCAATTAGGAAATCGCTGTATCGTTGAGCTGATTTTAGTAATTTTTTTTTTAGGTCGTACCGTCACTTTTCTAATACATTTTTTTAATTCGTGTTAAAATGAATACCAACGAAGTTTCATGTGGAACGATAAACGAATAATTCAACTGAAGCCTGAAGCGTTGTTTTGAAAACTTCAATTTTTTTCTTATAAAAAGGTAATGCAATGCAATTACCAATTTATCAAGATTTTTCGCGTTTTTTTTTACTTATTCGCGATTTGCCTGTTACATTTTAACATTTGTAGGCTTTTGTATTTTATGTTTTTCTGGTGCATGAGCGGCGGTTCGTTGGCACACGAGCACAACAGTATTGAGTAATAAACACCGACGGTTCGACACGCTTCTGTGCGATCGTCTGATACCAGAGAGATATTCGCGTTTAAGCCCATCGCCAAGCATACTCGCACACTGTAATGTAACAACGTCCCGGTGTTCGCAGCGGTAGAAATCCTGTAACAAACGTTTGGCCTCGTTATGCCGATACACGCTCATAAACGTGTAACGGCTGTCCCTGGGAGTTCAGTGCTCGGCCCATTAGCATCGCTTCCACAAATGGATTATTATTATTATTTATTGCTATTATTATTATTATTTATGCTACGATACACACGCACGTAAATGGTTCCGACTTGGCAATAGCGACAAAAGTCCGACTACACCGATCTGACGGAAAATTATAAATGAAGGCAATTAATGCAGACAGCCTCAACGTTATACGCCGTTTTGATACAAATCTACCTTAAATTCTTGATAACGAAATCGTAAAAAATTTATATATATTAATAAATTTATTCATGAATCTAAAAGTAGAACCACGAGAGTCACGCGCGAGGGAAGTCAGTAATGATTTTTCTTTAGGCGTCGAGCAGGAAGCCGAAACGTAAAGATTCGTTCGCAGCGAAAATTTCGTGATGACCGTTAAAATCGGCGATCGTTGTCGTTCGCCCCGTTGTTTCCTCTCGAAAACAGCCTACCTCCTACATCGCCGGCGAGCGTACCATTACGTCGGTTTTAACGGCGTATAACGCCACTAACAAGAAGATCGCGTGTTACGCCGATCCTCGCTCTCGTCGCACACGGTCCCAGGGTCGACGGAGGTAACCACGCATGCACACGCTGTCCCGTGTGCAGTGATCGTCTCGGGCGTTTTTTTATATCGCAGCCGGGTTAATCTTTTTTTTTATACCAGCTACAGGACAACGCCCCGCATCGTTTAACGACACTCGGAGCGAACGGTGGGAATCTCGGTTGGTGGGACGAACAAATGTCGCGGAAGTCAAGACGCCGGTGTAAAGCTTGGATTTGACCCGAGATAAATTGTTCTCGCACCGAAAGAGTTGCGTCCCATTTTGGAATTCAACACACCCAGAAAAATAATTTATTTCTCGGGCACCGGCAAATAAATATTTATTTGGTTTAAGTAAAATATTTATTTAATTTAAATAAATATTTATTTGGTTTAAATAAAATACTTATTTAATTTAAATAAAATATTTATTTGCGGGTGCCTGACAAATAAATTATTTTTCTGGGTGCACACTTCGTAAAAAAGAAAACGATCTTTCGGCGCCATTAAAATTTGACAAAACAAATCCTGATCGTATAACCGGTGGACAGATAGAGTTGCCAGGATGCGTGTAAGTTCGTCCGTGGCGTCAACTCTAGTGTAAGACAAGCGGTAAGATATCCAGCGAGGGAGCAAGCAAGAAACGGAAGACGCCGGACGAGAGACGTTGTGTTTCGCGTGGTTCGTACGCCGTTGGGACAATGCCAGCCCCACCCGAAGGAAGTAATTCGCGAAGGGACTTAGCTCCCTCAGTGCAACTGCTTTGGACCTGTTCCGGAGTATAGTGTGTCTCTCCGCACGGAGAGAAACAGTTCGCGTGTCAGCCAGCCCACCATCCAACAACCACGCGAATACATTGTCTTGACAACTTAGCGGTTATTTTACACGCTGTTAGCTCGGTAAGCTAGTCCTCCCGAGTTTACCGCTGTTTCTAATGCTAATGAGCGCGAAGTCCTCAACGATAAGAACGGGTCGAGAATAACAGTGGAAAAGCCGACCAAGCTAGGAAGACGAAAGCTCCAAGTCGGAGGCGACTAAGACGGTCTCGCGTGTAACAAAAGGCCTCGAAATCTTCGCAAAAAGTCGATGTGGGAAAGAAAATGAAAAATTCATTATTTTACCTTACGGTCACGCTATTTTCTCACTTATGATCAATATCTTTGCCTTTTTCTCCGAGATTTTCCATAGACGTAAAAAAATGATTTAGTTGACAATAATTACAGCTAAAAAAGCTGATGTTTGCTCGTCGACATCGTAAAGGCTATGCCTATTGGAGATTGTTTCTCGAATCGTCACTCTACAGCCGAGCTGGGACTCCATTTCTGCAAGGAAGACCATTTTATCCGGAAGCAAACAACCAATGTGGAATCGTTAGAATTTCGATGAAAATTGCAGCCCGCATCGTCGAAACGATTCACCATAGTTTGTCCAGCGAAGCTGTAATGGACGGAGAACGAGCTTATATTTCCATGCACAGTGGAATCGGTGCCATTGACTCTTTCTGACCCCGAGCATTACCGGTAATGCTCGTAACTGCTTAAACAGTGCTCGATCCCGGCAAAGCCGCCCCCTCCGGGCGAACGGTGAACAGTATGCAGATGCAGATTGCCGAGATTCGCGAATCCTCCCGCGGCTCGAATCTCCGCAGGATCTTTCGACGTTTTTCGCGCCGCGCGAGCCATGCGCGCGCTTCGCGTATAACACGGATTACACTGTATACTTTGGCTGTACGCGAGAATAAATCATTGACGCGAGGGCCCCGATCGGCAATCTGTATACCTATAGATTTTCCGCTCTTCCGCGGGGGTACGTATGGAGAAGCAACAAATTGCAGGATGCACACACTCGGGAAGTAATCGCGAGGGCCGCTATAACTCGAACTATGTATCAACTTCGAGGATCCGAACGATTACCTTCGACGTTGCGCATCCACGTTGAGTCCGGTGCACGCATACAAAAATCGAGAAAATTTTCTTCACAAATTGCCCTCAGCAAAAAATAAATGAAATAATCGTGAAACTCAAGTTTCAGCTCATTATCAACCCTTCACGTCCATGACCGCTTTCCTGTCGAGAGAAATTAAAATAAAATTCTACGAACCGTTCGACACTTTTCCGAAAAAAAAATAAAAATAAAAAAATAAATAAACGCTCGATCGAGGTAAAGAGAGCAGCGAGAGCGCGGAAGTCTCGAACGCAAGATTTATCGTGTCGATAGGGACAGTGGTCAGGAACCCATGAAAAATAACGAAAAAATTTAGCCGAAGGGCCACGGGCGCAAAGCGATTAAGTCCATTATACAGTTTTATCAGCATGAGAAAGATCTAATAGTGGGGATACCACCCCTGCCAGACTAATTCTCACCCCAGAGCTGGGCATACGGTGCTGTACATAGATATATGTGTACCATAGGCGTTTCTCGAGGGGATAGAGCGGGCCCGACGGACAGAGGAATAAAGGCGAAATGAGACAGAGCGAGAAAGAGAAAAAGGGACGGGGAAGGAGGAGGGAGTGAAAAAAAAGTGCTACCACTGTGGTCGACAGGCACTCGGTATAAAGACCCTCGTGCTCGATGTGTCATACACGCCACTCTCGTACTATATACACCGAGGTATAACTAACGAGTGAGCCCCACCTCCCCGCAGCCCTTGCCCCCCCCCCTACCCTTCTGCCGACCAGCGCACCAGAAGCCCCACGGCTCGAAACACCTGCAGGAAATCACAACCCCGAATGCAAATATTATCTTAATTGCTCGAGAGAACGAGAGTTCGCCGCTATACCGTTACCACCCGACATCACCTTTTCTTTCGTTGTACTTCCTTCATTATAGATATAATTTTCTTCTTTATTCTTTACTTCTCTTTTTCTTTTTAATTTTTCTTTTTTTTTCCTTACTTCTCCTCATTCTCCGAGTTTTACTTCTTTTATAATTTACTAAGCTATACATTATTGTGCCGTATTATCTGGTCGGCTCGATCGCGTAACGAGTCGAGTGCGAGCTGTGGAAAATCACTCTCGATCGTTTCTTTCCTTCGTGTTATGTATATATAGGATATAATCGTGAAGAACACGAGCGCGTGCTAACGCTGCTGTGGGATCGTTATAAAATTGTTATTTCTCGGGGTAACGCTCGATTAGGCGAGGAGTATGAAATTTTTGTTGGATGTATAAGGAGGCGGCCGGGTAAATGCGCTGAGAAACTTGATGGTGGCTGAGACGGATATATCTCGATTTGTGCACAGGCGAGAACGATACGAGAAGGAAACCCGAGAGCGGTGCGAGCGGGCAAAGTGGCTTTTAAGATCGGTTTTGAGCCGGTTGCCTCGTCCTCTATCAATGCAAATTGCCGGTAATGGACGCTCTTAGATGTAACACGAGAAGTCCGTAGAAATTTATTATCTGTTGCCAGCTCACCCTTCACTCGGTCGCAACGACGCGGTATTCTCATTATTACGAGACGTATTTCTTTTTGAAGAGACCGACGACACCGAAAATGGAAACTCAGTCGCTTTTTTTACTAATTAAAATTTACTAAGAGAACGATTACGCTGGAGCTAATTAATTTACAGTAAAATATCACTGTTGATAACAATACCAAACATTGTTTAAATTTTTTTTACAAAATTATGAATTCTAAAAACTGCCCCTATATAATGTTTAAAAAATGTTAATTCTAACTCAACGATCGTCGACACAGTAAAAATTTCGTTTGCCGCAATCAGCAAACGAGGCAGGTACAATACCTCGAACAAAGTTGATCAAGATCGTTTCTCATCCAGAACTCGCGCCGTCTCGTTTCTCGCACGGCCAATTTCCGCGTGGCGAGCGCGCCTCGCACCCTTTCCTTTGGTCCCCTCGTGGTTCTCGAAATACATTAAAATCTTAATGAGCACTTAGCATAACAAACGCAAGATCCGATCGTGTCGGAGGAGCGAGCGGGAGCAGGCGTTACGAGAGGCGAGCATATAATATATCCTAAGTTAGCGAGGGAGCGAAAGACGTGTGGGTGTGTGGGAGGAGGGGAGCAGCGAACACGCTTTGCTCTGCTTAAAAGCTATATCCACTGCAGCCGTACCTTCCGGCTGCACATAGTCGGCGTACCTATTCCGACACACACATCACCGAAATATATGTACATACATCGTCGGCTGAGAATCAAAAGGCCGTAAGTTCCACACTAAACTATACGAATTACGCCCTCCTGATTCAGATGGATATATAATATATATAGAAAGAGGTGTGTGCGACGCGTGCACGTTGCTCCACGCATACGTTCTGATGGCTAGCGGCGGTGAGCTTACAGGAGCAGAGCAAGTAGATACAGCCGTATCGTATACGGCACGTCCTGTATGCATGTGCCTGGCGGCACTCCGACTATGCATCGCGCGTATTTTCTACAGCCCCAAAGAGCGAGCGACCGTCGCGTCCCCCCGATGCGCATGCGAGCGCTCCCAACTTATGGAGTTTAGCCGTTAACTTAACCGGCGTTTACCTTAATCTAAGATCAGCGGAGAGCTCTTGCTGGCTGTGCGCTGCTGGCTGTACAGCATGCATGCCACCCCACCTATCCTGTACTTCCATCTCCCTCTGTTCCGCACGTATATACCGCGACGCGCCGGTAATGTATGGCCGTATGAATATGCATTGGACACGGTAGTAGCGAATTTCTGCCATACACTGCGTTTACTGTACTGCGACACGTCAGTAATACACGGAAAGGGAAGGATAAAAGCGCGATCAGCACAATTCTCTATTGCTGGTCGTGCGGGCTTGAATTTCCGCTTTTTTTTTTTGCTCTGTCGTTTTCTCTAGGATCCGATAGAAATGCTTTCAATTTGTAGGAGGATAAATAGCGAAAAGATAATCCTCCCACATTAACCGCTGTTGAGGATCGCGTTTTATGCACGGTACACCATTGCATTGTGAAAAATGCGACATAACTTTGGAAAAATGGGGAAAAAAAAATTTGAAAAAATTCTGACACAGACGTATCGAACGTTCGAGAGAGCCATTAAAATTTGGTAATGCTTCATCGAGCTGTTCGGAAGGTACTTTAACATCGCCGAAAAGATATATTTTAGATGCGAAAAACAGTTTTGTGTGCTCCGAATGCAGGAAAAAAAATTAAACTTTTTTTCTCGTGAATGTAGCCAAATGATATCTATATATATATATGTGTGTGCAATGCCGGTAGGATCGCATTATAAACGAGTATATGGTACACGATAAATACGAGGCAGCAACTATCGTCGAGCAAACACTCGCGTCCGGTTATGCCTCATACGTGGAGTGTCCTCGCTGCCGAGCCGCGCACCGGATACCGACGATATTCGAAATGGGATTTCTTCGTCGTCGTGTTCGCCAATTTGTTCCTTCTACCGTTTCACTAAAAACCGACCCGCGGTTTCGAGCACCCCGAGGGCGATCTTTATTACGAGGAAGAACCACGACCAGCCGACGAAACACGTGTGCAATGCACTCTATGCTTACCCGTACCAGCGGGTTTCTTGTCTCCGCGGATTTTTACGAGCGTTTTAAAGGCTCGTTAATTTTTGGCATTTTAAACGCTTTGCCTCTTTGGCCGCCGTTACGTATATCTCGAATCCTCGATCTTTGGATCGTTCTGCTAAGCGTACTTTCTGTGTAGGATTCCACCTTTTCTATATAATCGAAACGCACAGAGACACGTGTTAGTTGACACAACTTTTTTCTATTTTTTTTGCTCGCTACTCGATAAATGTATACAATAGTTTTCCTAATATTTGCATATCTTATCACGGCACGTGTTTCACTACTAGGTCTAGTAATTAGCACACACACCACTTGGCAGACTCGTTGGCCGATGCGCATGAGCATAAATTCCATCGTGCGGCAGCGCGGTGGAGCCTCGAGGGTGGCGGAGGAGTGGGGGGGATTCATGAAAATTAATCGGTGAGCGATTAGAGAGCAGAAGCTCGAGCGTGTTTAAACGCCGTCTTAACTTTTCATTTCGCCACCTTCGCGGCACGAGGATGCGACTGTGGAACGACTCACACACTGCCGAGTCCCCCTTTTCTCATGTATATTTAATGAAGACGCCGAGCTCCGAGGAGACACCTGTGTGCGCGTGTGTGTCTGTCTGGGTAACTTCGGCCCGATGCTTTGAAACTATAGAGGGAGAAAACTTACAAAGCTGTAAGTACACGTGTATATTTGCTCGAAGAACTAACAGCGAGCGAGAAAGAACGTCGGGCATTAGTTTCTTACGTGTCTAAGACGCTGTCACGCTTTGACGACCGCGTTACGAGCTCCGTTAACTTTTTGTTTCCTTTTTTTCTCACCACCCAACCTAAGGCGAGGAGTGTCATGCGTTTGACATTGAAGTAATGTTGGATTATTTTCTGTGAATAGGGGTAAATATCAAAACCTTACGAAAAGATACACACATTTTCAATCGGGGTTGTTTTGCCTTTTTTTATGGAATTTATATTTAGTTTTTCGACCCGGCAACTAAAATTTTCTCGGTTCGCAAAGCCTGAAATGTTGAACAGGCAACGTCGCCTGTCGTCTGCTTACAAAACGGGCCTTTTTTAAAAATGTTTTTCAGGCCGTAGCTGCTCGACAAAATAACAGTAGAGAAACTGAGTCCGATACCTGCAATTTATAATGGGATACGTTGACATATGTGTGTACATGTACTGGCAATAATGGCGGCTATACTTATGTCATTAGGGCACGACATACGGAAGTCTGTGAATTAACTAGATATATATGTATACCGGGTATTTGTTCACCTATGCAGTAATGTTCCGAAGCGTCACAAGCCCCCAAATTAAATGACGCCACCACCCCTAATTTTCGTAATTCCTCCATTCCTGCCAAGTCCGCTGTGCCAAACTCAATTCTTTTCGTGTATCGTCCTTTATGTTCTGTTCCTCTCTACACCCCTCGACAGAATCGCTAATGCTGGAATAATTATTCCCCCCCCCCTCGCCGAGGCCGCACGCCTTAATAATCACCATTCTACATGTGTTATCGTCTCATCTGCATTCAAAAAATAACTTAAAAAAATGATTTGTTATTTGATAAGAAAACTTTTGAAATCATCGAAAAGTCGTGACAATGTATGAAGCTTCAGCTCGAACCGTCACAAGCGTTATCTCCCAGATGGTCAATTAACACGGTTCAATGAATATCGATGCTTCGACGAGCTTACCAATAGCTAAATTACGCGGAAACTAGAAATTTTTCTATCGGACCGAATTAATGAAATTGAATTATGTTGGAATTCGTGCAAAGAATTATTGGTCTCAATGGATTTGACATCATGTTCCCTTCGCTTCCTAAAGAATAAAAAAAAAGCTGAGTACAAAAATTCCTTCGGCAAATGCTGTTTTTTGCAATTTCCACTGTACGACCGGTTTTTGGCGCAGCAGAAAAAAGAACGTCAGAAAAAAAGGGCGTTAGCACTGTTTCATATTGCCCCATTATTATATTCTGGCATATGACGAATAATGCAGAAGTGAAGTGGCCATCCGACAAAGGACTCAACGCTCTTTAACTCGCCTAGGACGGGCGTATAAAACCTCAGCGATAAAGGCGGCTGGGACATATACATCGCCCAACGCCAGAAGGGCACATAAGCTGTCGTTGTATACAGCACGTACGCCCTTACGGAGCTAGGCATTGATATATAGTATATACAGGGGTGAAAAGTGGAGGTAATCCGAAGAGGGGATAAAAAGAGAAAGAAACAAGTTGCACGACTGGCAAAGGAACGAAAACGCGCAGTGATTCGTTAATTCCAGAGGGCGAGAGTTGCCTTCCGCGCTGTATTATATACAACCCTCTTCGCGTCCGTACTCCCCTATCGCTCTTCAACCCCTTCCATCGAGTCGTTCAGCACCCTCGACGCATCTCTCTCGCGCTTTATCCCGACTAGTGCACCCGATAGAGCTGCCAGACTCTTCCAAAATAACGGGGGTGTAGCTGTATAATCTATATTTCCCTCACTCCCGAAGAAGACGACGAGGGAAATCACCACCACCCACTCCTCCCCGTCACCTCGCGACTGAATCGTTCGCGCAACCTCTGGACCTTCCATCTTTATCCGTAAAACAATGTGAGGCAAAACGGAACTTACGGCTCCAAATCGAAATTCTTTTTTATACATAGAAAAAATAATTTGTGTATTTAATAAAAATTCATCTCTGCAAATCAATGTTTGTCTACGATTAGCTTATTATATAGCATGATTCTTGGCAGAAATTAGTAAAGTGTTAAATTAGGATTCATATATAAAAATCGCTATTTTATTTAAATTTAATATGCTGCTTAATAGCGATTTGGCAAAACCAATTCTTTGTTTTAGAAACATAGAAGTTATTTATACATAGTCTAGCGTTTATACAGGGATTAAAAAAATATTCTGCGCAATAGAATTACGTGAAAAAATCATTTTGACCCCCCATGTTCCATAATGCCCCGGTCCCATCTATCTATCTTAACCGGCACGTTACGGCGGTCCCCGCAGTCTTTGCTCTTTTCTCCCGTGTTCGTCGACATTCCGAGCATCGTAGCCGTCGTCGCCGCCGCGGCGAGCGTTCGCTCACGACTATAATGAAAGATATTAACTACAATTTTATATCGAATTACTGCTGAAACACATTTGAAATTACTTGGGCGTTACCCGGCGAACGCTGTCGGATCGGTGGTATGCGCGAAGGCTATTGGACGGCTGGTTAACACAAGAAACGACGATTGGCTGTTGTAGAAACTAAGAGGGGTTATGGACGGGGCGTTCCCGAGCTCCGATATGGCCGACCCGGCACCGCAGGACCCTCCACCGCTTAACAGGCTCGATGTTTAGCTCAGTCGAGCTTCCTCGATCCACAAGTCCGCATGCCTGTGCCGACTCTCCGACCGATCGTACTGACAAAACGTTCGTCGTCGCCCCACGTTCGTCACGTACAGTTTCCGCCGGAAGTGACAAAGCGCAACGGTACCCTCGAAGGATAATCAACCCCCTTGTGCTCCGGAATCAATTTTACAAAAAAAAAAAAAAAAAAAAAAAAAAAAAAAAAAAAAAAAACAATAAAAAAGTGTGAACTTTAAAAAAAAATATAAAAACCTAAGTGACAACGGGGCGATCGTTATTGACCCGAAGGATATTATAAATCTAAAGTGTGCCCTCTTAACGAAATTGCAAATAACAAAATTAACGAAACTTACAAACTGTGAAAAAGAGTAAATGGATAATTTATACATCGAGTGCGCAGAGGAGAATTGGTGATTCAGTGTTGATTGGGAGGTACACCAGTGAGGGACGGAAAGCTGATTAATTAAAGAGATAGAAGGCTAAAGCTCCTTCTTTTTCTCTTCCTTTAGTTTTTTTTTAAATATTTTTTTTAACATCGATTAATTCGAGGATCGCGTAGAGAGTTAACGAGCTACCGGTCGAATGTAGCGGATCACCGGAGAGAACGTCTCTTAACAAGATTGAAAGTAATCGCGTCGATTAGGCCCACGCGCGGTCCAACCCTTTGGCCTTCGTTACCTCGGTAAGGAGGGAGTGCGTGGCGTACAGTGGTGGTAGTAGTTGGTAATTAGTACCGAGTGGTATAGCAGATTGTGCGCGGGCGATCATCGGAGTCGCAGACGCGCTCCCGCGAGCCCCCTCAAGATAACAAGATCGCGCACATACCCGGCAATTACATTGAAAAAAAAATACACACACACATCGCGCGAAAAAGCAAATAGGAAGAACTAAAAAGGGAAAATAAAATAACAAAAAAGTGAGTGGCTCTCTCCGCCTCTCTCGTCTTATATAAAATTAATAACACGAACAAGCGTCCTCTAGTGGGGAGCGAGATAGAGAGAGGCGAAAGAAATAATCCGGAGAGAGGGAAAGAAATAAAGGAAAGCGGAAATGGCCGGCGGGCGCGCTTCTGTGCGCGGCAATTATGTTAAGTGGCCAATTAGCAATTAACCAAGGAACCGAGCGCGGCCCCCTTAATTGAGCCGCGGGAGGAGCCACACCGCGGAGTGTATTAACGTCGGTTCGCCAAGCGAGGAAGCGCGAGGTGCAAGGATCCCTCGGGAAAGGATCGCCGCGCTTCGCGGACGTCATTGGGGGTTTCGTCATTGATCGTAGATCATGCGGCAAAAGTGTTCGCCAAGTGATACAGAGGTGACCGAACAATTTGACAATTTGAACTGAGGAAGTCGCTTCCGTTACGCTTTTCCGGACTGTTGCAATCGTAGTGGGTTTCACTGTACGAATATAGGGGTGGATAGAGCGAGAGAAGATTTTTCGTAAGGAAAATAAATAAAGATAAAATTTTTAAACACGGCTGAGGATCAACTTGCGGTGCGACGGTGAGTCGTCGTAGAACCGTCGGCAAAATTCTGTCTCCGAGATACCGCGTTAGTCCTGGGGTGGCGACGGAGGCACCTTCAGGCGCCCGCAGTCCCGAATCTCCTTCAGTGATGACGGTCCATCATCAGAATCACCACGCGGCAGCCCTCAGCGGCATAACCGTGCCGGAAGCGAGAAACGGATTGAATCTGAGCAGGATGTCGGGCCTCGAGGCGCATCGTCTGGAGCATCATCAGCAGCAGCAGCAGACGATGGACAGTCGAAACGGCGCTTTGGAGAGACTCGCCAACGGTATCGATGCGAGAAACAGCGTTGCGTTTAACAACAGCGTCGGCCACGGTCACAGCCACAGCTTGGTCGACCGAGTTGTCGGCGGCAGCGGCGAGGCCGCGACCACCATGCCCCAAAGATCGAGATTCATGATCACCGATATTCTCGCCAGCGAATCCAGCCCCGCGAGCATACAGAGCAGGGAACCACCGGAAAGTCCACCCTCCGCACCCAGAGATCTCAGTGTCAGGCATCAGTCGAGACAAGCACACAAACGCAAACACGACGAGGACAGCGACGCCAGTCATCATGACGGAGCGTCGGTCTCATCGAACGGTAAGATCGATTCCTTGATCGGCGTTGGGCGGATATCAATTGTGGATTTTCGACCGGGATTTTTTTCAAGTTGATAAATAGTGGCGAACAATTATATCATTTTTTTGTCAATACACTGATAAAAAATACGGTTGAATCAACTAAGATTCGGGCAGGGACGTTCAACTAAATATTTTGTTGGTACAGCTAAAAAATTTGATAGTTCAACAATTTGTTGGGTGATTAAAACAAAATATTTTTGAGTCATTAAAATATTTTGATCGACCAACTATATATTTATTTGAACGTCCCTGCCCGAATCTTGGTTGATTCGACTGTGCTTTTTTATCAGTGTACGATAAATGTAAAAAGGGTTATTACATTTAACAAATAATTCTCGCCAACAATCTTTTCTCTCTTCAATATTTTCATTCTGTTTCTAAATAAAAAATACAGTTCATTGGAAATACATTGTGTACCTCTGTAAACGTTTGTTGGATGTACAAATATTTTTTCACCGCTTATCGTGATTCTTATTTTGACGGCGGATTGGAATGAGTTCCATTTTAGTAGATTGCAACAACAAATGAGCACAAAGTAGCCACAAGTCGAGCGATAATCTTATTTAATTCCCAGAGTGGTACTTTTTTTTGGGTCTATTATTGTTCGGCGTGAAGGTGTCAAGGAGTGCGTTTACCCGACCGGATGTTCCTGCTAAGGTTGTCGAGGGACCGGCTCTCTCGCCGTCGGGTCTCGACGCCTGGCGGGTCATCCTTCTCTCGCATACACACACTTCTTCCTTCTTTCTTTCTTTCGGATGGATCAGAGATATTTTCGGAGATAAAGCAGCCGCGGGGCCTCTTGTTCGACAGCGTTTAGGGATTTTAATGATTCCAAATTGGAGCTCCGAGCACACCGACGCTTTAATTATGTACCCTCATTTGTTTCATTCATACGCTACGACTACTACCTTTATATATATATACACATGTATACACATATATATCACCACTATTCCACTTATATGCGTGAATATACTACCTGTCCTTCTTGCGTGGTGGGCGCGCGGCGTTAATACCTCGAGGCGCCCACGCCGTCCGTCTTATTTTCCACCTTCCTTCCTCGCCTATTTACCTAAACCAATCTCTACCGCTCATTCTTATAAAAACACAAAATAAAAAGATGAGAATAAAGATTCTACTACGTATTACTCGACAGCCTCGAGCCCCGGGATTCTCAAAACGGAAACGACGTTTATACTTAGCGTATTATGTGCTCCAAGGGTTCTAAATTCGGATCCGAGAAACGCGGTTAATTCGGCACCAGGATAATTACAGACTTCCCGATCAGATGGTCCCCGCACACAGCGACAAAAAGAAACGCTTTTAGGGCTAATAGTTTTGAGAAAAAGGTATCCAATCCGATTTTTAAAAAGCACCGAAACGGTACTTTTTTATATTTTAAGCTTCGATTAATTTAACCGATCTGAAAGCTATTTAAATGAACTCAAAACGAATAACACGGATAGCAACGCTATGCCTAGATAGCATGTAATATAATGAGTGCAGACTCTATCGCGTTCACCTTTATCTAATAACACGTTGCTGACCCGTTTGCGAGAACCGTGCTAGCTCACCTCACCGCTCTCACAGTGTACGTCTTATCGTCCACGCTTAACCGCATGTCTAATCGAGCTCGTGTACTAACTCCCCCCTCCTCTCGGCGTCGCTTCCCCCTTCTAGCACCGGGCCGGATAAAGAATTAATGAGCGCTGATTAAGGGGAGGCACGTGTGCGCGAGTGAAACGCTGAAATAATTGTCACGGTATCCAGGTACGCGTGTCAATCGGTGTTACACTCGGTTTTTTTTTTTTTTTAATCACGGCTTAAAATAATGATGTTTTAATCGCGTGTATGGCTTTAACATAAAGTTGTCCCGAGTCCCACGATACAAAAATGCATCACTTTCGGAATTTCTCTTTTCATATCAAATGGATCAAGTTTGTATATTTTTTACGATCATAAAATATTTCACAAATGGCAACAACTTAATTTTTCTTGTTAATTTCATAATTAATTTTTGGAAAATATTGGTACTTTTATCTAAAAAAAATATATAGGAAGATTAATAATAAAACAAAATAGTGGATGTTTGTGGAAATGTTCGTTAAATGTGGAAACTTTTTTTGTGCCGCGTGTCTTGCAAGAAAGTGAGAAAGTTTGATTAGCGTCCCGTCGTCGAAGTCATCGACGGCACGTCGGGCCTTAGCAATGTCAAAGAGTCAAAAAGCGTGAAAACTCGATTCGTACGGTGCGAAAGAACGGTTTCAGTGGGACGACGGTCGCGTGTACGAATATGCACGCTTCGGCGTTCGAATATCTCCCGGTAATCGGCTTACCAAGCCTCGCCGGTTGTGTGGAGTATTGTCGTTTGTAAGAGAGCCCCCCCGAGCCGAGCCCTTATTGCGCCGGAGTTTCACGCTCCAGGGTGAACGCCACGAGGGCCTCTCGTCGCCGCCGCTAAAAGACACGTCAACCGAAGTTCTCGCCGGTTCCTCGGGACTTTTGCCGTCTCACTCATCTCGGATCGTTAATCCGAGAACAGGAAATGATTGGCAACCGTTTAGATCTCGGCGCGGATTAGAATTGTACCAAGGCGGAACGACCGGTATACTCCGGACTCTCGCGAAATTCTTTTCTCGTCCGAGCATCAAGCGCCTGTCAGAATCTTGACGACGAAATCTTCCCGCTCGAGTTCGGAGATGCGGATTATAATCCTCATAGAAAGCGAACGGGCGCCTGCGAAAAAAGGGTAGCGCGACCCGGACCGCCGAAGCGTTTTATTCGTCACATTCATAAGTTGCTTCGGTCATAGGAATACAAAGTTCGAGCGTATGCGAGCTTTGACTCCTCTCCAATTGCAAAAAAAAAAAGAAAAAACAAGGCCTGCTGTTCTCGTGCCGACTGAATCCCCGCAATATTATCTGTGGATCTATATATAGCCGAGAGCGGGGCAAAACGGACACGTGTCCCCCATTTGAGATTAGACTTCTTTTCATGTTCCGAGCAAAATGTATAAAAATAGTCTATTTTGCTTGCCCCCCCACTACGCTACGTACATTTATCTATATGACTATACTAATGCTTCAACGAACACCGCACCGGTCGCAGACACCACTGATCGTCTTTTTCGCACGGGGGGCTCGAGAGATTAGCTCGGTCAGAGTGGAGTATGTATTTATAGCATAGACAACACTCCGACACACAAATGCACAATGTGCATGATTTCTCACGGAAAGCTCACAGGAGTTAACGTGTGTGTAAATAAAAGACCTGTGCGCCACGGTGTCATCGACGGAGACCGGAGAGTCACTCGAGTAGTCGTCGGGATTCGTACGGTTGGTTTTCAACGCCCACGTAACAAGATTCTCGATGGCTAAGCCTCTTAACCTGCTTGCCCCCCTCCCCCTTCGCCCCCAAGCCCTCACGGCAGCTCGAGCTCTAACACTCGTTCACTCGTTCCTGTAGGGGGCAGCCGATGTTGAACCCGCGCACTTCTTTCTTCGCTGATCTAATGTGAGAAGCTTCGAGACCATTTTACTCCATTTATCCGACATTTTGCCGAATTATTTACTTCTTTATTTGTTTATTTAATAATGGGTTGCGCCCAATTCCAGAGGCGATAGGATACTCATTGCCAGGAACAATGTGAGAGAAATCCATCGCATATGAAATTGCACAAATTTATCACAAGTAATTGAGAGAAGATAAAAATAAGAATGTGAAGAAATAAAAACTGAGAGGGTTCGCGATTAATACTATTCACATGGCAGTAACGTAAAGAGTCTGTTTTTAAAGAGCATCATCTTTAGAATCATCTTTTCAGAATCATTTTCTTTTTTTATTTAAATGTACTTTTGCGTCTTTTTTTATTCTGAAAAATTAATCGTGTTGAATTGTAAAAGGACCTGTCGATAAAAATGATCGGCCTTTAAAAAAATAATAATAATAATATTTATTCTCAGTAGCGGTCATGAAGAGCTCCCCGATCAGCGGGACATTTGACGGACGAACAAACGATCATCTTCACAGTGATCGTAGTTTTGACAGTCAGTAAGTTTCGGGACATTAACACAAACCGACGTTCGACGGTTACGTAATGATTACGAAACATCATTCAAGATAATAAACATTTCGTCTATCGTTCCTTTTTATAATCCGTTGCCTCTTTTTATTCCGCCGCTTCGTAACGATATATATATAAAAAATGTTCCCCTTCATTAACGTATTACGATCTCCGCTCGCCATTCTTCTCTTAAGGTGGTCGGGAAAGGCAACAGCGAAGAAAATAAATGCATTTTACCGTAACGTAAAGTTTGCCGCTAAATCGCTTCGATATCCACAAAGTGTGTGCGAAAAGTGTAATTTTCCTGATTCCGAGCCGACACGCCCATCGAATGAGCGAATAAGAAAATTGCTGCGGGAGCGCTGGTATTGGGCGCAGACTGCTCCGCAGCTCCGTAATTCCTGGTCGTTTATCGAGCTTCCTCTGCGTCTCGATGCGTTCGAGTAGCCCAATTGCCCGATAGATTTGACGGTGCATCGCGATCATTAAGCATGGTGTGCACGTCGGCGGCGACGGCCCGACGCCGGGTCCTGTGACGATCGTGCGTTTCAGCTCGTTCGCCCTGTACCAAGAGTGGCTCGGTAATACGGCGAGAGAGGGAGAGACGCGCGTACACGCGCAATTAGCACGCGACCCCCGACGCCACGAACCGACGCGCGCGCGGTTTTCAGATACTCTCCTCCGCCCCTCTCGCCGCACACAGACACACTTCCACACGGAAATTCCAACGACCACATTGCCCGGACAGACCGGACAGGGCTGGAATCGGGAGTGCAGCGGGGGCCGCGTGGACACGCATACAAGGGAAGCATCCGAAACCACCCTCCCGATGCCATGCGTACAGCACAGACTCGTGCGCTACCGCACAGCTAGTAGGTGGGTAAACCGCGTGGGCCACTTGGCGACTCGCTAACACGACTTTCGCGTGACCGGCGAAACTGCCTCGAACTCCGACTCGGCCTCGGTACCATAAAGGCGTGTCTGTTTCTCGTCCGGAAAAGAGCCGAGATATCGTGTCCGAGAGTCTTTTGCGTTCGGTTGTAAAGAGGGCCCTTTCTCGCGGTCTGCCGCGGCCAGAAGTCTTTTAGTTTCAACGATCTATCTCGCGCCCTTCTCCCCTTCTCGCCTCTTGTAATTTCCCTCCGCACACGAGTTCTTACGTGCTGTGTTACACGGCCAAAGGGAAAAACTAATTTCGAAATTACACCCGATTGTGTAATTCTATTTAACTTCTGCGGGGTGGGAGGCCGGTAACTACACGTCGCGAAATGGATATCAGCTGGATCTGGTAATGATACGATTGTCGTGAACATGTTCCCCGCCAAGAATTACGTGCCCCGCCTCGGCAACCGGCTCGTTCGGCATCATGTGCGCCGGAGGATAGAAAAAAAAAACATAAAAAAATTAACGTCGATTGTCAATCGGTTGTAGCTTACGATGGGAATACTTTGTCGGTAATGGGAGCACGCAATCGTGGAGAATTGTTCCGGATTTTTTTTTTTTATTCATTGGAACGATCCATGCGCGGTTGAAACTCTCTGATAATGGTAATAATCCAGACATTACAGTGTAGTCACGAATGCGGCTATAATGTAATGTGACTTCGCGAGATCGCACGATTTTTTTTTATTATCTTTCGTCGGGGTATTTTTTTTCCGCCGTTGAAAACACCGCGTCCGCCCGCGAAGTTGCACGGCTCACGACAGCTTCCGGTTTACATTAATACACCGGCTATGATATCTCGTGAGACCGTGCGACTATCGATAATCCGATACGACGACGCTGGGTGTCGATTTATGGAATTTTTATCGACGATGTTACACCGCGGTTCGTTGCACCGACACTCGATCCATCGTGTCGACAAAGCAGCCTGATTTTGTGTCGTAAATTCCATCGATAGTTTATTTTCACTTCGACCAGGGATCAACCTTTATTCCTCTTCTGTTTTGATATTTACCTATCCAACGTCGTTTTGCGCGTCCCCCGTGACGGCTAAATCGTTTGGGCGTGGGCAATATAAAACATTGGACCATAACATTGTGCCCCGTTATTTTTCGCATTTTTTTCCGCTCTCTCTCCCGTGATCCCGAAAGGTGCCGAGGCGCGGTAACACAATACGCAGGGGTCAGATTCTGGTCCGCAGGGGCCACCGCCCTTGACTGCCTGCCGACGGTATTCGCGACAATACGAGGGATCGCTGAGAGGGAGCCAACGCACGATTCGAGCACGGTCCTCGGCGCCCTTCCGCCTCCTTTTCACGCTCCTTCCTTCCACGTTAGCTTCCCCGCTTTAGCCGGCACGTCGTGTAGAACACGAGGCCCTGTGGCCTGGCTGGGTGTGACACGAATATATAAAAAAAAATCTCGAAAAATCCCGAAAAGAAAAAAACCCTCGCTGATCAATTTTCCATGCGCTAATGACAATTCGCCCCTGAAACTGTCGGCAGTTTCCTGCGATTGCACAATCCCTCGTAGAAGTTTTCTCCAGAACTACACAACCCGGTAACTCTTCAGAACACGAGGTCCCGTGGCCTGGTTGGGTGTGACAGGAATATACAAAAAAAAATCTCGAAAAATCCCGAAAAGAAAAAAACCCTCCCTGATCAATTTTCCGTGCGCTAATGACAATTCGCCCCTAAAACTGTCGGCAGTTTCCTGCGATTGCACAATCCCTCGTAGAAGTTTTCTCCAGAACTACGCAACCCGGTAACTCTTATAGTGCACCCGAGCGCTGCGGTGCACTCTCTTTCTCATCGTCGAGGGAGCGAGAGATATAAAGCAATAAGCAAATAAAATTGCAATGTTGGTCGGACACAATGGGAGAAGATATAGGGTCGAGGGCGTCGTCGGAGTACGGAGGGAATTTGAAGCGAGAAACAGAAAGGGACCCGGAGAGGAACTCTATGGCGCGCACCGGCCCATCTCCGCTACTCGTAAAACCAAAGCAAGCGCTTTGGGGAAAGTTTTATATTTTCCATTTTTACGATCTACCGAGCGAGCGTTCCCGGTGCACACGAATGTTATGCGGGCTCGGGAGGGCACACACGCGAGTGAGCTCGTGTCGAAGCGTCTGGGAGAACTGTGTGAGTCGCGATTCGGGCAATTCGCCGAGTGAACAGCGCTGTGCACACAGCGGTACAGCGCCTCATCTACCGTGGGCGATATGCTGTGCACAGAGTGCATCCGCAGGAACGGCTCGCAACACTGCGGCGGTGCAAGGTTGGGAGCCAAAAACGCCGCGGGTTTTGTGGAAAAACGGCGAAGAGGGCAACCTGTCCGCTCGTCCCGTAGTCCAGACTGGTGCCCAGTCGCAACAGCGAAAAAAAAACTTTGTAAAATCGGAATGCTGACGTACAGTTGTTTGACGCATACAAGCTTCTCCTTCTGTTACGTCATTGGCAATTTATTTATAACAAAAAGGTAAGGACAGATGAATTTGTGGGTGTCTGAAAGGGTAGCCGACAGGCATCCGAATGAATAAGATGATTTCAGTACCAACTGACTAAAAAGAAAACAGATTGTGCACACATTAGAATAAAATCCATTGCGGATCGTATGCAAAATGATTAAGTCCCAAATTATTCTGGATCGAAATGATACGAACCGAATACATTTAACGGTTAGTACTCGGAAGACAACAATATTTTGTATCGAAAACATTTATTTTCTTTAGTATAATAATATCAACTTACTAGCGATCCCTAGCGTACATCAACAATTCTACCTTTGATACCCACGGTCGCTAGCCTTTCGAGCTAAATTCAATTTTAAGCAAACACAACTACCTTGGAAAGTGACGTCTGTTTTATTCTAATGCGTGTACAATCTGTTTTCTTTTTAGTCAGTTGGTACTGAAATCATCTTGTTCATTCGGATGCCTGTCGGCTACCCGTCTGAAAAGGAGTTCGGCTATAAAGATCGGGCTGAAAATTCTTCTAGGCCAGCTAAGTGTAAAAATGAGGTAATTCTCATCTTGACGTCACTGGTCGATTCTGTAATGTCAGCGAGTATTCGCCCACTCTCTCGCAGTCCTGCTTTTTCAGCGTTTTTGTGCACATGTGAACGGGAGTCTCGCACGAAACTATAATTGCGACACGGGCGTCATTATTACTCGATAAACATCCTGTTAGTCGTACTATTGTAGGGAGGATTTTACATTGTACGGAGCGACACGCGAATCCTCTCTCCGGTGCGAGGGACATCCACGTTGACCGCGAACAAGAACGGATACATACGTCGGGTGCATGTACGAAAACACTGCTCGTACAGAGTTACGGTAGCGTGTGGCATTACCAACGAATCGTGTATGCATATAGCAGATAGATGAATTTCTGTTTCTCATTGAGCGGCATACGTTGTTGCATCTTCATTCGTACATCCGGTTGTTACGCGAGGTTGACATACTGGCAGTGTCACGCTACAATCCAACTGACGGAACGCGATGCTCCTCGGTTTTGAGTGGTTTTTTTTTTTTACATTTTGCTTCGTCAGAAATTGATGGCGGATATCAAGGATCGCACGTGTTATCTGCTCTGAGTGATGTTTCGCTTTCAATTTAATCTCGCCCGATCAGGTAAACTCACCCCGCAAGGTTGAAGTGGTAGAAAAAGTCATAGGGCGATTCACGCTGATATGGCCCGACCGAAGACTTTATTCTCCACAAACGCCGCTGGAAATCGATGACGGCGAATTGATCTTTCGTTAAGGATGGAAAAAAGTTTGTTCACTCGTGAAACCCACGTAGAGCCAAAGATGTCCGGAGGTAGCTCGGATTCGTTCGGCGGGTTGGTCCGAGGCACAGGAGGATAAGTTTTGCGGAGGGCGAAGGAGAGCGAGCGGGGAGGGAGATAACGTACTCGAGTTACTTCGCCGGTCCGGGTAGCCCGGTGGAAAACTCGGGGAAAAAGTTCCGTCTAACGTCTTGGAAGTGTCTCAAAAAGAGAACTCCTCGCGTTATCCATCCTGCTTCCCCCAGACGTACGTTCGTGCGTACCTCTATAAGCCGACGGGACTCCACTCTAAGTGTATCACATAGTAAATTTAGTTTTCCGACCTCCGTTCCTAAGGTACGCCTCCCCCCTTCCCTCATCCCTCTTCACGTACAGCCCCCGGCTTCGCGTTCTCCGGTCTGCAAACCCCCTCGCATCCCCGACAGCCCATCCTCCCTCTCCGAATCTTTCCCGCTCGCTTCCTTCGCGACCGGTAGATCTCGCGCGTAGACTTTTTTATCTCTCGCGGTTTATAAAGCCTTTTTCTACTGGGAAATATCTTACCGTATATATATATATATACATATATGTATACATAAGTTTATATATCCGTCTAGCAGGTCGGTAAGCGTCGTTTCATCTGTCTCCTCGCTTTGCCCGGGGATTCGGGATACCGCGGGCAATTTCTCTTCGTCGTTGTGCGATGCGGTATTCTCCAGACGCGAAGCTTCTTCGTTTTTTTCATCTTTCTCCTCTTCCTCTGATTCCACTCGCTCGAGCTTCTTCGCGATCTTTTATCGCTCGTTTTTTTTTTTCTTCCTTGGAAACGTCGAGAGCATCCCTCCCGAGAGAGCGTCGCGACGCTGCTCACGGCCATTTTGTTGCAAGATGGCGGGAGTATGCCGCGCTCAGGAGCTACGCGCTATGCAGGGAGCCGGGAGCGAGAGGACCGAATCGTTCAAGCGAATCTGGCCGATCAAACGGGGGCTAAGAGCCGCGCTTTCGACCGGGTTAACTCAATCCTGCGAGCTCTATCCTCCACTCAGTCCTCTTCCTTCGACTGTAACGCGCGTGTATGTAACAGCAGCTTTCGCGCACATAGACACGGAGAGTGCGGGGGTTCGGAGAGCTCTAGCCAACCCCCATGGGCGAACTCGAGCGGCAGCGTCGGAACCGTGAGCATCCGCCCGTTCCAATCGATGAACTCGCGACAACGGGCCTTTAGATACTTTTAGGACGAAAAGCGAGACTCCCGACTCACTACGGACCTCGCTTGTTCTCCCTCGGGAAAATCAGACGTCGATGCTCCTTTGGATCGGAGAGAAACGCCGGGGCGATTAGCGGGGCGTTGCTGGGCGCAGCAACGCCGATCTTCTTCGGCGATCCGGGACCAATATAAATGTCGCCGCAATTAATTTTACATGTCTTTCGAGCAAATTGGGGATGGCGGGGCAAAATGGACTATTACCAATTTTTTTCGCGGGGCATAACAAAGTCTTACCTCGGATGGAGGTTCAATTGCCCCGCTCTCCCCTATGCAGCTCTTTTTTCTATGAAAGTGGACCTAAATGATTGATTGATCATTTTCGAGTCCGATAAAATGGTTCTAACAGGATGACGTCTTTTCGTGCAACAAAGATCCGTATCTTCTCTACAAATGTAGATGGATAGATAGCATTTTTTTTATTTAATACTGGAATAAATCCCCTAAATACCGTTGCAATAAAAGAAGAGGCGATGAAGTGTAGATCGGGCTTAGCACTAAAACAGGCGAACAGTTCGGAGCAAGCGGGGTTCAACAGTTAAATAGGCAAACAGTTGGGAGCAAGTGGGGTTTAACAGTTAAATAGGCGATGACATCAGAGTACGAAAAGTTTAACAGTTTGTTTGGCGAAGAAATCATAGTAAGCGAAGTTAAACAGTTTTGTAAACGAACACATCAGCGTAAGCGGAGTTTAGCAGTTTAGTAAGGGAGTGAAAGAGAGAATTAATAAAAGAAAAAGAATCGAGATAAACATAATTGTCCAAAACAATAATTTAACCACTTTTCGGTAACAGCGATAATACGATATATATATACTATTGTGAAATAAAATCGTGAAATTCATCAATATGGGCAACGATTGAGCACGGCAATGGTAAAAAGATTAGACAGAGCAAATATCGTCTTTTTTTTAACCACAAAAAAGGTGGACGGATATAATTTCTTTAAAGCACAGCAAATATTGGTGTGGTTTTTTAGAATGCAAAAAGAACAGATAAACGGGACGAATGGCTTTGAATCGCCGATTTCAGCGAAGAACACCGAAAAAAAAAAAAAAAAAATACTATGGCTACAGTCATTCGGTGTTTTTGCGCGTAACCGCAAGCAAATAACGCCGGAGTTATATCGATACGCGTTGAGCAGCGGAGACGTTGCGGGTGGGAGTGTGCAGTAATCGGTTTCCTCACGGGGAATTCCACCCTCGCGTCGCGCAGCTTCTCCTCGTCCCGGTAGGGATAATTTGCGGCGGCGTCTCTCGCGTCTGCGTGATGCTTCAATCGCACGGCGACCAATCGGTTCTCGCGGGGGATGCGCGGAGGCGCGACTGAGAACAAAAGAATCGCGAATGCGGCGAGTCCCCGGCACAGACCGACTGAGCATCGGCGGGGGATGCTGCAGGAATTGCTATGTGGGTTATAGGACGGAAAAATCTCACTCCCTCGTTTATATATTATATATATAATATACATATATCTATGTATATATAAATATATATATATATATCTATATGGCTACGCAGCGATGGCCATCGATTCATGGCTGAAACAAAAGGGGTTCGCGAATTCCCGGGAATTCTCGATTTCGCGCTGAAGAGTCACGCACAAATCGCGAGCTTTTTTTTTCTCACTGAAGAACTAACGATGAGATGTCTTATGTCAATAGAATGATGAATTTATCATCGAGGTTTCATTCGATAATTCTTGTACTTCAGGTGGCAAGGAGGACGACCCCAAAGAATCCTCGTCGGTCTCTGTGAGCTCGCCACAGAGCAAGAAGCAGCGCAAAGCTCGCACGGCATTCACGGATCATCAGTTGCAGACATTGGAGAAGAGCTTCGAGAGGCAGAAGTACCTTAGCGTGCAGGACAGAATGGAACTGGCGGCGAAACTCCAGCTGACCGACACGCAAGTGAAAACGTGGTACCAGAATCGAAGGTATGTTGGAGAAAAAATTGAAGGATATAAATAAATGTTTAAGTTGCATATAGCATGTGTATCACTGGAATATGATAAGCGTACGTCGACGGGACAGCGGCGAGTTGCAATATTGTTACAACGGCATATGCGAAATGCGCCTAGCGTGCGATATCTCGGTATCCGATCTTCCGAGGCATCACGGAAACGTGAACTCGCGAGTATCCACTGCAATGCTCGTTTGTTTAACATAGTTACGAAACGGGATAGTGCCAATTTGTTTGTCGTGCGAAGTAGAAAAATCGAAGCTCCCCCCGCCGACAGGGAATGCGACGATCGTCTGTCGCGCAGAGAACGTACGAATAAGTACGAGCTCGAAAACCGCGAACGAGCGCGAAGGCGCCGGTGAGCGTGTCCAATTCGGCTGGCTCCTTTTGTGGCGTTCGTGACGAATTTGTGAATGGAAATCGGCGCGGCCGACAAAGCCCCGGTTTAAAAGGTTAAACGACGAGAGATCCCTCAAAGTTTGGTTCTTATTATTTCTTTACAATCTATCCTGTGGATAAACTAAATACCCGTGCCGCACGCTTGCCTCCCTCTTCGCCGTCGCGTTTCTTCTCATTTCTTAAACAACCCGCTCGCGAAACTCCTCGGGGAATTATCGCCGCGCAGCTTCTATACGGATATGCGCTGTGTAAACCAATCAAGATTATACAAGTTTCTTGGGAGTCGCGCTCGCAGCATAGGCATTGTATACTTATTCATTCTCCCTGCCAACCGAGGGGGAATTTCGAGATTCTTTTACGAGATATTGTATAATAGAGTTTTACAAGCGATGCAGTTCCATATTCAGGGAGGGAAAGCGGCGCGAAGAAGATTAAGGATGTTCGCGAGACTTTGATGTTAGATCAAGATTTTTTTTCTTTCCTTTTTTTCATTATGTTGTGATAAACCTTCAATTCCGGTAAAGTTTATAGAAAAAAAAAACACAATTGCTGTCTTGATGTGGGATAGTACGCATAGTTCCCGGCACAAAAAATTGTAGCATGAACGCGAGACCACACACGATTTAAAGGAAATCCGACATACCCAACCCTTTCACCTCCAATGCGCAATATTTGCCGCACTGGTGAATAAGTTATATTTCAAAATATCTTTTTGAAATTAAATTAAAAAAATTGTGGAAAAATTTGACGAACCGCAACGTCAATACAATACAACGTCAATATAAAAAGATTAAGGATGTTCGCGAGACTTTGATATTAGATCAAGATTTTTTTCTTTCCTTTTTTTCATTATGTTGTGATAAACCTTCAACTCCGGTAAAGTTTATAGAAAAAAAAACACAATCTCCGTCTTGATGTGGGATACTACGCATAGTTCCCGGCACAAAAAATTGTAGCATAAACACGAGACCACACACGCTTTAAAGGAAATCCGACATACCCAACCCTTTCACCTCCAATGCGCAATATTTGCCGCACTGGTGAATCAGTTATATTTCAAAATATCTTTTTGAAATTAAATGAAAAAAATTGTGGAAAAATTTGACGAACCGCAACGTCGGTTCGCGTAACGCATTTCTGGATGGGTATTTAGAAAGAAGCATGTGCTTGATCTTTCTTACCTTTTTTCCGAGACTGGTCGTCCCAGCAATTAGCCACGAATCAAGGGATTAGCCAGGTTCCCTGAGTCTCGTTTACGGAAAATCTTGCGCGACGAATCAGCCGGCAATTTCTCGCCTGAAACAAAAACTGGCTAGCCCGCTTCGGCGCGTCATTCGAATTTTCCTCGGTTCGGAACTTCTTTTATTCCTCGAGCCGAGAGTAGTTTCGGTCGAACCGAGCTCCCTCTAACTGCCGAGCTATAATGGCATGTCGAAGGTACCGGAGGACTCTCGGAGATGATTAGGTTCCCGAAACTGCTGCTCCCCCGTGTCAGGGCGACGAATATTAGGCGCCACGCGGTGACTCGGTGAAAAATCTCGCATCGAAGCCCCTGCGCGGTAAAGGATGCCGCGCTGCAGCCGGATCGACGGGCAGGAGTTTCGTGCCCGTCGGTTTTCTCAGCCAAAGTCCCAGGGGACTCCCGGTACTTTTTACTCTGCCTCCGATAATTTCTTATTTTTTTGAATTCTCATCTTCTCATTAGACCGCGATTATACACGTTGATCGGATGATTGGTCTCATGATTTTCTTTCACGAGGATCTCGTTGACTCTCGATCATTTTCTACAGCGATAGATAATAGTCGAAAAAAAAAGAATAAACAGCGGTTCTGCTGGACTCTTTTTTTCTTTTCTCTCTTCTCAAATCGTCTTTGACCGGCACGCAGAGCTAACAAACTCTGGCAGCAGGTCTTAATTACAAGCTTCTCGCGGGTGCGCCCGAGTGACTCGAGAGCCACGCTTAGCCATTCACCACCGTGAGAGATCCTCTTCCGCGCGGCACAAAAGGCAAATCGTTAATAGGGGTGCTTGAGCGAAGAAATATCTCGAGAACCTATTAATACCGTACCTTTGCGAGGCGCGCGAACTACAATCTTTGCGTTGATATGTAATTACGCTGTCAATAACCGTTCGCGCGAGAGAAAAAGACTCGGAGAGGCGATCATTTTCAAACGGCAAAAAAAAAAAAAAAAAAATGATCTACGACGATTCAATCGACGTTCATCGAATCGTACGATCGGAAACAGATGCATCGCTATCGAGCAATGATACAGAAAATGTGTTTGCAATTTTATTGATTCCTTCTCTCTTCGGAGTCGAGACTCAAAGTATCGCAGAAAAAAATTAGTGAAGCTTTGAAATTCGCCGACTCGGATTAATCGTAAGTTTCTTTGCCGGGTCCCGGGTGACTCGTGACTTTCTCGGCGCCGGCCACACCTCGGGCGCCTCGAAGCCGCCGGACGCACCGAGTCACATCCACACACAAGCCTCGAAAGTCTCGCAAAATCGTTGCGGATTTATTGTCGAAACGACTCTAAGAACAACGAAAAAATCGTGTCCAAAATAAAATAATCGTTTCAACAATCCCGAATTACGACGTAACAGCCAAAGTATTAAATTTAGAGATAAAAAAAAAGAAATGGTTATGTCTCTTCAGCCGATAATTGGATAATTATGTATAAAGTAGATTTTAAAAAGGAAAGATTAAACACCTTTGCCGTTTTGTGTTGCGAATTATAAGCGTAATGAGGGCTTTTAAGCCGAGGAAGCATTAGATCATCGTACAGGATATAATGATTCGAGTTCCCACGAGAGCCGGTAATCGCAAATCGACCTGTCATCATTCGTTTCTCTACTTCTCTTTCCGCCTTCTGTTACTCATCTTCTATATGCCCGCCTAAATCCTGCGAGCGGGCCGACTGCGATCTTCTTCCCCGATATAGTCACACACACACACACGCACGCAAATACACATATATACAAGCAGCGTGCAACGAAGTCAAAGCATTTGTGGTTGAGTTAGCGGCCTTCGTATTCCGAGAACGTTAGGAGGCGGGCGATCGTTATGGGTCGTTAAATTACCCCCTCCCCCCTCCCCCCGAGAAATCGTTTCTACTTATCGGCTAATCACGGACGCGCGAGAGTATGGACGCCGAGTAAAAGCACACCGGTAGCGTGACGCTCGTATACTGTATACTCGAGCAGCTGGTATATATATCGTACGAGAACTTTGTATATATGTATGCGAATGCTCGCTTTAAGTATTATCAGAGAATCCATTAAAGGCCACGGTGCGATAAAGGCTCTCGCAAAACTCTGACCACTCCTCGAGTTAACGCCGCGATCTCATTCGCGTCCATTTTCCGCTGAGTGGGATTCCGATTTTATATCGTACTTGCTATTAAAGTTTGCAATTTCGCGGCTTAATGGCGTGATGTTTCGTGGAGTTTGGATTCCGATGCGTTAGCGAACACATGCGCGGAAGGCTGCGCACAACGCTCAGCGATAGCGCAGAGCTGAGGTTAGGATTGTGCAAACGGGAGATCTGCGCAATCTATTGCGCAGGTGTGCGCAGACGCGTCGCGCGAGCCGCAGGCAATGGAGGAGCGATTAAAGACAACAGTGCCAATTGAGCGAACTCGTTACAGGGGAAAGGGAAGAGAAAGGGGTCGATAATACATTAGTAATTGGAATAAAGACGTCAACCGCTTAAAAAAACGGAAATGTTACGGTACAAAGTCGAACGATAAAAAGTAGCTTCTTCACAGTATTAAGTTCAGCCGCTTCTGCTTCTGAAAACTGGCGCATCGGACTGCTACCGCATAATACACTAGAATTACGAGTCGCGTCCCGAGGGCAGGATCCTCTTACACGCATGGACACATCACGCACGTAATGCTCGCGTTCGCCAGTTTCATACGTATCCAAGAGTGGTGGCTCTTCGTATTTTCGCTCGGCGGCGAATGTTCGCTCGGCTGTGCGCATCGACGGTTTACAAGTAGAAGGAGGAGAGCAAGATGCCGAGGAAGAGGGAAGTCTAGCGAGCCATCAGAGGAATTACGAGAGCGATGCATCGCGGAGTAACCTCCGCAACTATATACTAACTGGAATTACGCTTTTCCTCGACTCGCTCACTGACTTCACCAGTTCTTCTGCTCCTTCTTCATCCTCTTATCCCCATGGCACACGTATTCGCTTCTTCCTCGCGATGATCGCTCTCCGGTCTCTCTCGCATATTAGTCGGAATGCAAAATTGATGCAGTCCATCATTATCCTGTCCTGTCTCTCTGTACCGCTACCGTCCCTTACACTCTCTCCGTCTCCCCCCGGTGTGCATGTCTCGCTTGTGATGTCGCTGCTCGACGACCGAGCCATCAACTCTTCGCGAGTTATCCCGTGCGAAGACTCTCTCACTCGAGCGACCGGGTAACGCCTCCGAGATGAAACACCGAAATGTCACAAGAAGTCTCCAAGTTTCAACAAGAAATCAACACAAACTCCACTCAGTCGGCTAATCCAACCAACAGGAGATTCCCGCGACTCACCTCGAAACGTTCCGTTTTCACACGTTTTTGTCGTCGTCCGAACGTCCATAAGCGAGACAACAAAAAACATGCAAATGCTTGATGTCATGTTTGCTCGACTCTTTTTTTTCCCAAATGAACGACATTCACGAGAGGTCTGGAACGAGTATCCAATTTCTCTTGCAACTCCGTCGTTGAAGTCTACGCAAGTTATGCGTGCAAAAAAAAAGAAGTTCCATGCACGATGAAGAGACATTATTATACTGGCGTGCAGGTATTCTTCTTCCAGCCGAGCTTTCCATGAAGCATCGTTGTTTATGCCGGTCGTCAACCAGACGACTCTTCCGACTTCGTTACAGTATGTAGCATGTTGCCGACTTGCCGCGGAGCTCTCTTACGATGTTTCTCCGCCGAACAGAGACACCTCGACGATTTCGTATCTCTTCTCGCGCGAGATACCGAGGAGCGTTATGACATTGCAACCGTGAGAATAGAGTATGCAGTCTTCAGTCGTGGATCGCGTTCGCCAGGCGGAAGAAGGTGCCTCTGCTTCCCACGCTAGCGCGCACTTCTAACTGCGTTATAACGGATCGCCACGCGATGGTCCCCCTGTGTGTTCGTCTGTGTCGTCGTCCGTGTGTCCCCGGCGAGGATGTCGACGTCGTTCCACGGGGATCCTCAACCGGAGGAGAGCGACTCTCTCGACGCCTCGTCATTCTCGTCGCAATCGGAAAATTGCCGCAGACACACAACGGGCCCTGTACACACTCCGCAACTTCGTAGGAAACATATTATCCCGCTAACTACCCGTCCAATTTGTGCGGAGCTACCTTACGGGAACAGCACCGTCAAATCGACTGACAAATTTCACCGGGAGCGAGAAAGATTACCCCGGAAACTCTCGGCAAACTTAATTTAATGAAAACCGAGGGAAACAGGAAAGCAATAATGAAAAAGAAAAATAAGCAAAATTAATACACGTGCGAAAGTTGTACATGTCCAAGGTGCACCGTTGGAATCTGATTTATGTTTGTTCCCTCATACATGCGTAATTTGGATATCCATTATGTTTTTTTTGTTTGTTTCTTCTTGATTTTTCTTTTTTTTCTCTACGATATCGATGTGCGCGACACATCGTGTTGTTGTTGAGTCATTATACACTTGGTACCCGGGGCGATATATAATAATACGTATCTATATAAATATATAATCGTAGTGGAAGCGTGCGTCACGGCAGATGTTAAGATTTAGGTGTAGATAAGATTGGGTAACGCAGCGCTTATCTTTTATTTATTTATGGCAATACAGTGGCTAACCAGCAGCTAACTCACCGTACACAAAGTCACCGGTCTTCCTCTTTGTGTTTCTCCCGTTGGCACGCACGCACACATTCGTACACGCTGCAATATAGGCGGTGCGGAAACGCCGCGGCCACATGGGTGTCCTCGTGGTCGTGGAATAGAGGTACTTCACGCGCCGACCCACCAACTCTTTCCTCTCCTCGTAAAACTAACATGTGTCCCGCAGTCACCGAGGCAAATAATAATTTGAAAAAAATATGTCGCCCCTCGCTATTATTACCGAACGACGGGTGAGAGAGAGAGATTGTCAGCCAGCACAGAAGCAGCGGCTCGCAACATTAGTGTCCTCCTTCGGTCGTCGTACAGTTTGCGTACGATCGGTGGGCTACAGAAGAACCGCAGAGTGCTCGCCAGAAAACCAGACCCGGGGCACCATTATAAATGCATTAAGTCTAC
Organism: Ichneumoninae sp. A BG-2022a; assembly: GCA_030522665.1. NCBI lineage: Eukaryota > Metazoa > Arthropoda > Insecta > Hymenoptera > Ichneumonidae > Ichneumoninae sp. A BG-2022a. Next base: position 85,175 of record JAPYZC010000192.1, read on the forward strand.
CGGCGACGCGTTACCACGGCCGCGCGAACGACCCTTCATGCCCATTCTCTTTTTCGGTGCTGCTCTCCGAATGCCTTTTTTTCTGTTATTTTAGTTTCTTCAAATTTTATTATTATTCCTCTCTTCCGCTCGCTCCTCTTTATTCACGCATCGTCGATAAGAAGTCAAATTGTGTTTTTGTTTTTTCACCGCGTCACACGCTCGGCCCCGGTGTGACGACGAGGGCTTCTCGCAATCTAATGCGATGATTCATTAAAGTCGAGAGGACTCGGGACCATTCGAAATTGGACTCACGGATCTCTCGGCAAAGACGCTCACCTCGAAGATTCGCGCGGAGAAAAATGTGGGTCGCGATATATATTTTTTTGAATTCATCTTCGCCCGTCGACACTTCACACGAAAGTTGCCGACGCTTCCTCGTACGCAACCCTCTTCCTTCCGAACAAGATCGAACCCCCCTTTCGTGCGCAGGCCACGCAAGAGAGTCAGGATCTCGGGAGTAATAAATCAATGATGCTGCACGCTCTCTATGCTCTCGAGGGGTTGTAAATACACACGGAGAATCGTACTGGGCAATTAAGGATGTTTTAGAGTGGCTGCCCTCGAAAGGAGAGCGCAGCCGTGCCTGATTCTACAATAAATATACGGGACCGAGCGTAGGGGCGGGGGGGAAGATATTAAAAAACATTACTCATCACATAATCGCAGTACGTACTACTACACAGCAGTGTACACTCGTTCTCCTCCTTTTTTTCGAACGAACGCGAACCCGTGTCCCGTCTCTCTTCTCTACGTCGGGCGAAAAATGAGAAATGATCGGCCGTGCTCGATTCAGTAGCCGAGCCGCGCCACGGTCTGTTTAAAATTCATGAACGATTTTACTACCCCCGACGAGCAGCGTCACAAAAGGGCGAGCTCGACGAGAACCCGGCGGGCATCGAGTGGCCCACATTCGACAACCCGAACCCGCGAATTCCCCCCCCCCCCCCTCTATCTTCCTCCCTTTCTCTCCTGTTTCCTCCCGTACCGTTACCGCACCTTGGCACGTTTTATTCGCGATCTGCACCCCCCTCCCCCCCCCACCCTCCCCGACCTCTCAACTATATATCTGCCCCAAAGTTCTCTAAGCGATCTCTACCCCTCGGGTATTTATTAATTGTCGAATTTTCCGAACGAACTGAGAATCATAGTCACCCTTAGTGCCGAGACACTTTTCGTTATTAATTATTCGCATTGTCAAATAACGGACGGAATTTATTTCTTCCTTCCGCTCGTCGGCGGCCTATTCGTTGTATAATTTACTTTCTTCACGCTCTACTGCATGTCGTGAAATTGTGCATTTTTTTTAGGCGTTACACATCTTGTAAACTGAGCGTCAGATCTCATTAAAGTTGTGCGCTTGCGAAGAGCAGCTATCCCCAAAAAGGTGATAAAAAATTCGGTCGACCATCTTCGATTTAACAGAATTGCATTGAGAAAAAGAATAGTATTTTCTACTATACCATTAGTTCCCAGGGGGAACGTCTATAGGATAAAAGTGGGGAATATGGACCGGTCCATATATCATTGATTTACGTGTTAATCGAGGTGGGCCATATTCACCACTTTGACCCTATAGATAGTTTTTGATGATATATATTCAATTGGTTAAATTATAATTATTGTTGCAACCATGATTTTTTTTGTCACTGTCGTAACTATAAAATGTGAACGTTCCCCCTGGGAACTATTTTTTATGGTATAAAGTCAGTATTGTTGCTTTTACTATGTTATTTTTTCTCAGTGTGTCCGAATCTCCTTTGTCCTCGAATATGACTCAAAAGTTACCCGAGCCACAGTATCGTCCACGCTACAGTTAACCACTGTTAATTGCTCCTCCAGGTTTTCCAACCCTGGTCTAAGAATAGCGAAGACAAGCGTATCGGAAAAGTGATATATCCACCGGCGTCGAAGGTCGAGAATCAGCGTAACTCACACCTCGCGGAGGTCCGTGCTCGTGTTTGGGACCGCCTCGGTCTACCTGTATACCCGAAGGGTTATAATTTTCTCCGTTATTATTCAAAGAACGTCCATGGAGGGTTAGTTCGCGTAATGTAACGGCCACTCTTCTCCCCGGCGAAAGCTGTTCTCCTGTTCCCACCCTCCGCCGCTCTATCTCTCGACTCTTGGTCGTCGGCGCTCTTCAACCCTTTTGGTAGATTGTAACAGGCCTCTCACCTGCGCGCACACAGATACACATATCCGCGCATACACACCGTTGACGTACCCCGGGAGCATGTGGAAAGACCCCCACGTAGAGGATGTTGAACGAAAAGCCGCGACGGGGTTTAATGTGTGTGCGTGGCATGATACGCGATGATTAGGCACTGAACTCCACGGGCTATTTGTTAGTATAATAAGCCACCGCAGTGTGGCCATCGTAACCACTTGGCGGCACGCCACCCCGTTTTACCGTAATTTAACCCAGATCGGAATTTACATACGTGAGAGCCATAGAGCGAGAGAGGGATGGAAGGCGAAGGGGGCGAAAAGGTATATACGGACAATCGTGCGGGGTTGAGACTGGGAGAACAGACGAAGGAAGGAAGGAAGGTACGAGCGAGCGATTGCTAGAAATCGTGATTCTTCGTGATGGCCTCGCGCGATTCGTGTGTGATTGTTATGCTAAGAACTCCTCCGCCGCCCATTGGAAACGGAAAGCCTATCGTCCAACTTCGACTCACTACCATTTGCGGAACAACCGACCAACCACCCCCGGTCTCGGGATACGCGTTTCTCGGACTCGAGGAAAACCACCCCCCCTGGCATTAACTACACTGCCCAGCGTCGATTCGTGTAATACCTACTCACTTCCGGCAATCTTCTTGCGTTGATGTCTCGATATCGAGAGGCTTGCGAGGTGGTTCTCGAGCTGGACAGGTCGAAATGGGGCTACTGATAGCCTGCGAGTATGAAAGATGTAGACTAGTCTTATATATCTTGGGTAGAATATATGCAACACACATAAAGGAAAATAATTAGTTGCCTCGTCCAACTGCGTGGTTGTACGCGGGCCAGGCAATTTCTTGTATCGGACCAACAGATTATTTGGTGGACAACTACACTGTAAAAAAATGTTGTTCGAAAATCAATTAACGGTATTGGAAGCTTATTTACATAAACTGTTTTCGAAACTTCAATGACATTTGCATTGTAATGTGACAGTAAAATTTGTATTTTTAATGAAAATCTTCGCAAATTTCTGGCGAAAAATTTGTAATTTCAACGTCAAGTATTTTTATTTTACAAAAAAAGTCCATTAATGTTCAATTAATGTAAGTAATGTAAACAAATTTAAAGTTCTGGGACATTAAATTTACTATTTATTTTTACACTGCAAATTAATCGCTTGGATCGCATGAGAGCACGCAGTTGGTTCGGGCAACAAATTCCTTTTCTTCGTGAAGTTAATTTTTGTTACATTGAACAATTTTGACCAACCTTGAACTTTCCGATCCGGCACAGTTGTAATAATATTTTTGTCGATTGCTTTGTGATTGCAGAACAAAATGGAAGCGTCAAACGATCGTCGGCTTCGAGATTCTGGCGGAAGCAGGGAATTACGTGGCGTTCCAGAGGATGTACGGCAACGGTGCGGGAGTTCCGGCCCAGTCGCCGTATTGGTATCCGGGTACGCCGGCGCCACCGCCGAACGAGTTGTTCTATCGGCAAGCGACGGCGGCGGTGACACTCCAGAAGCCAATGGCGCACAGATTTTATCCACCGGCGATGATGCTCGCCGGACCGAGCGCACCTCTCGGCACTCTCGCCGCGAGTTCGAGCCTCTCGAACCTGAGCAACTACTACAACAGGGAGAGTCCCGAAGTTCTGGACGCCAGAGAACGCGAACACCTGGAACGCGCATTGATGCAGAGAAGCAGAAGCAAGAGCCTCGAGAGAACTCCACCGCCCAGAGAGGACACTCCGCAGAGCATAAGGGCGGAGAGCGACGACGAGAGCATACACGACATCTAGGACTCGAGCAAACGCGACTCGTTGTCGTTGTCGTCAGTGTTAACGCCGAGGAAGGACTAATTGACGTTTCGTCGGCGCGATAATGAACTCTGTGCGGAACTTCGTCGCTTCGCCAGGTAAAAATGAAACTAGGATGATCGAAATTGGAAAGTGGGACGTAAGGGTTTAAAACGAAGAGTCTCGAAAGGACTCTGCTCTCCGGTGATTGAGATTCGATGTCTGCCGCGGAGTTTTTCTTTTCCTCCTTTCAAAGACCATTTTGAGTATCGGCTCGGTCTCGTCGATCGTTGCGTCAAGGAACGAGTAGAGCGTACGTTGGATCGGTGTGAAGGAACTCTACGTGGAGTTTGCTGGTCATCGCTCTTTGGGCGTAGCAAAAAACGACGTGGAAGAGGAGGCAGAGGGAGAAGAGGACGAAGCGAGGGCGAAGAAAGGTGATACCCGCGAAGACCGGGATTCCCCGTGGCACACGATGCAGGACATCCGAGATTTGCGAGAACGAATATGTGCGCAGGATGTAGAATGCGGTTAACCGAGAAGAGGAGGCCAACGGGGTTGCGATGCACACAGTGGATACACGTTGCACGACGGTGACGCGTGTGGGACTCCCATCGATCTACGGCGATCGGCGAGCGAGAGATTCGAGGCGGGTCGGTTCCTCGTAACGAAGAAAACGACGGAACGGATGTGGAGGACACTTGTTTCGCATCGATGAACCGCGAAAACCAGAAACGAACGATCGTCCCCTCCCCTCTCAAACGAGAGCCATGTCCCTACCGGCGAGCAGTGCGGTTCGAAGCCACGCTCGAACGAAGAGTTTTGTAATATAGTAAATATAGTGATAACAAAAAATAAAATTAAAAAAAAAATACTACCATAAAGTATCGTTCCTGATCAAACTATAAATTCGTTCCTCAAAACGATTCGTGCGTTGATGAAAAAAATAAAAATAAGATGAATCAGATTCATCGAAACGCGGGTTTCGCAAGCAACTCTTGTCGTACGTATATATAGTCTATTTAACTTGGTATCGTTTCTTTCGACGTGATGATCCCGCGGGAATTTCGGTTGATTAAGGCGTACATGAATGCACCAAACTTTACTTTCGCAACAAAAACTTTGAGTTCCTTTCGTCTTAAAATTTCATACGAAACATGGTGAAGTAAAACAAGTGGCGTCGATAAAATTCACTATTTCACGTGTGAAGAGTTCAAAATCATTTTTTTTTTCTTAGAGCCAAATGATCATGTACAACCTCGATGGCTTCGTCGATCGTAATTCCGGTATATCGAAAAGAAAATGGCGTAGGGTCTAAAGATACATAGAGATGGGCAACGTTGTTAACGACTGTAATCATACCCAGCTTGTACTCTCGATATAAGAAATCGATTCCTTTATGAATCTTGGATCTCATCAATTCTCCACGCAATATGACTCGCCATGAATTCTCTAGCGGACCGTCCCCGCACGGTCCTGCGGCTAAAGACTTATTCTACCGAGAATCGATATTAGTACTAACTCTTTCGTCGTCGTCGTCGTCGACGTCGTCATCGTCCTCGTTGACTCGTTCTCCCGAGTGAATGCACGTGTGGATGGAAGCCCGGGTTGTGCCACGGTAGCGAACCAATCGCGAGCATGCAATTAATATGACATTAGTAACCGGGCAGAGCTGCAAGAAGGGGGGGGGGGGGGGGGGGGAAGGGGAGGGACAAAAAACCCAAAAAACCAAAAAAAAAAGTGTCGGAAGTGGCCGCGGCGGTTCGTGTGGGACACGAATATCAAGAGATACACAATAATTGTCGTTCGATAGCTCGCGTGTGCACATGCAAATAACCACCGAGCAACCGAGGCGAGCGTGTTTCGCGAGGTGCGCGTAAAGGTATACGTAGGGTTACGTCTTTTGCAAAACGACTTGACCGAGACCCCATACTTTGTCGGTTCGTGAGGCTTCCAACCGGTGGAAGATAAATATAACCGACGAGAAACGAGGACGACGGCTGGGCTAATTAATATCGTCGTCGTTGAATGAGAGTGAGAGCCGCCGCCGCTGGTCCCGGGAATAATTCGTGGGGACACATGCAAAGCCGCGAGCATGTGCACACGCGAGCTATCGAACGACAATTATTGTGTATCTCTTGATATTCGTGTCCCACACGAACCGCCGCGGCCACTTCCGACACTTTTTTTTTTCTTCCGACACTTTTTTTTTTCTGCGCCCAACCGAATATCGCCGTTCGTTCGCGTCAAGGCGAAAACTCTCACTCTCGATTTGTCGATGGTTTTGGGTCACAGCGATAGGAAACAAAGGGAAATTAATAATTCGCGCAGCCGAGAGACACCGATGCATCATCGGAGCGATGTAAATATATAAACGAAGTAAAAAAAAAAACTTAATGAAATGAAACGAAGGAAATATTGATCGACGGCTCCACAATGCAATGTTCGGGGCGAGTATGCATGTAAATATAAAGTATTATTATACGTCTCGCGAGCACGATTGTGGAGATGAAAGAACAAAGATACGTAAGTTATGTGTGCGGGGAGGGAGAGAATGCAGGATCGAAATATTACTAGATTGTAAGCCGACGCCAATGGAAAACAAAAAAAACAGAAACAAACGATATTACAAAAGTATTTTTCAGATTCAAGTATACGTAGAGAGACGCACGTCGGCTATTTCGTACGATCGATAATATTTTATTTATTTTAATCCTTCGAAGCACAGAAACAGTATCCATTATTATTTATTTATTTCTAGTACGTTATTTATTTTCGTGATTTTATTTTTAACAGTTGCAAATTTTGTCGATAATTTAATCTTCGATAATCCCACGAAGTACCGTGGAATTTTTACCATCCATACATGAGACAAAAAAAATACAAAAGTGAATTGAAATGAAATAACATTTAAAAGTCGATTCGATCGTTCGAATATCGCGTCGTGGCGTTCGATAATGAAATACCAGTATTATGAATGTATAAAAATTAGATTTTACGATGGAAAAAAACGCTCGGTAGTGAACGAATAAATACGACGACGAGAGAAAGAGAGAGATTGAGAGAAATAAAAAAACAGTGAGTATGATTATATGAAGTTTTAGTGTATATTGATCGATGCATCGAATGCGAACGTTGTCTCCTATACATCGTGCGATTGAAATTTAAGTCTTGCAGCAAGCGAAGAACATTATTATTATTATCATCATTATTATTATTATTATATAAAAATAGTAAACATGCTTTGTATGATAATGTCTGTATAGCAAAAGTTATTACATGGAAAATATATTATACTAAATTTACATCCGACTCTCTTTGATATACATTTATTTTTATAATTTATTTGTACTATTATTTGAGCAATTTTTCCTTGACCGTAGTTATCCCGATAAGTGTAACGAGGAGGGCATTAAATTTTGTAACGGGCCGCGGCACGAGCTATTAACGAGCATTATCGTGCTGAAAATATAACAACAATGCATGATAATATAATCCATAGAGAGCCAACTGCAACTGCAGCGTCGAGAGCCCTTTGCGATAACACACGTGAATATACGCGAACACGAAGCGTGACAGACCCCGAGAGGCTTAATCGCATTTGCTTATTTCCGCCGGTGAGAGGGCTGCCCCTCGCCGTCGGCAATTATGCGGCGAGCGCGGCGCGCAACAGAGAAAGATAAAGGATGAACGAGAAGGGGTTATTTTATTCCTATTAGGGTAAAACGGGTAGTCCAGCGGCGTACCCCCAATTACGTGAAATTAATTTGGCCCCCCTATACCTCCTGCCCCCTCCCCCTCCCCCCTCCCCCATTAGCGGTCAGACGATGGTGATGGTAGAAACGCACTAACGATTTTCTAGTGGCGAACTCGTCGAAGCGAGACACCTCTTTGCGGCATATTTTGTAGGCATAAGCCGAGGCTGCTGCCTTCCTGCAATTATGAACTCTCGGTTAAACGGAAAGTCGAGCAATATTCTTGTAAATTTACAGCAGCTAAGCAGAGTACAACGAGAGCGGAAAGGCGCGGAAAGCCGATCACACCGATACTCCTGAGAGACTTATGCAAATCGTCACAGCGAGGAGAGATCGATCGATATGCTTACTTTTTTTTCTCTCCTTTTCTTTTAACGACGTAACGCAGCAGGTATTGCAGAATGAGCGAAGACCCTGTGGTATGGAAACGAGGATACGTGGACACGGGGAGGATGTGGTTAACCCTCCCGGCTAAATCGAGCTTTTGCCGGGCTTCTGGGCATCCTGAAACTTTTGCGACTAAAGTTCCAGGAACAGGACCGGAACAAGAGAACGCCTGGGTGTACGGGACATCCTGTTTGGTGGCCCACGGCGCAGACATTCGTCCATCTTCCGCTCATTGCTCACAGCATTGTTAGCGAGAAACAAGAGAATTAAGTAAACACGGATTAATCATTTTTTTTTATTAACCCTTTTCAACAAATTTTTTGTCTTTTCTCAATCGTCTCAAAATTAAAAGAGGTTTAAAAAATCCTAGCAAAGAACATAATAAAAAGAAAAATCTTTTAAGACTTTGGGTTTCAATTTTCGATAAATAAAAAATAATTATTGCCGCTTGAAAAAATAATAATAATAATATTCGTCCGGGAAGAAATTCCAATAGAGTAATTGAGATATCGCGCAAGAGAATCGAAATCGTTTCTGACGGGGTCGACGTCGGACGTGGCGAAGGAAGCCACAAGAAAAACACTAAATAAAGTTTGAATAGGCAGAGAAGCGAGAGGTTGGTGCGCAGCGGTGAGTAAGAGCGTATAATGTGTCCAAAAGGCACCTGCCCTCGCTATCTCGAGGATCGAAGTGTGTGGGTTTCTAGCGGGTCACATACTGAGAGAACCGGAGAGAAGAACGGACATGGAGAGAAAGAGCTAGAAAGACTTTGAGTTCGGAACGATGCTATCTCGATCCCCGGGACCAACGGACCACTTATATCGTTAATTGCTCCCACTTCCGGTACCACACAGCGCACACACTGCGCGTGCACCTTCGCGTGTGCGCGCCACGAACATCCATCGTCCCTCATTCCACACTGCCGCAGCACCACACACACACGGAGAAAAATATATAGCAAGATTTTAGTAATCTCGATATCAAAAATATATTTGAATTAACGAACATTTTTAATTATCCATAATTCGTACTGAACAGCAATATCTAAATAATAATAGCTATTCTACGAATATTTAAAACACAAAGATTTTTAACATTTTACCATCTATTTTTCTCTGTGTAACTACCCAAAGTAACATTATGCGATAAAATAATTTGTTTGGTAAAAATAAAATTCGAGGTAACGAAATTTTTGAGTTTCAAGATTTCGTCCAAGAATCATCGTGAGTAACTTGCGAGTGCGAGTGCCGCTGATTGCGTGGGTGGCGGCGTCGATTTTATGGATCGGCATAAATGTACGACACGACATTACGCGCTGTTGAGATATTTGCATGTGGGATGGGACGGTGGCTGTAACGAGGCGAAGCCGCGTACTGATGCTTCGGCCCACGGTCATCGAAGTGTAATCGATGGACGATTATCCGCGGGGTTCTCGTTGTCGAGTGAGCTTGTTCATGCCGCGGCTATTGCACCCCGCGTATATATTATTATATACATATATATGTATATCGACTGGTGTCGATGCGTCGATGCGCCCAGGGCGAGATTTGTCGCGCTCTCGCCTCGTCGGCCTCCCGATGACAAATTGCTCTCTCAACGGTGCTAAGCTCGGTTTAACGTCAAATCCATGACGACTATGCCGCGACGAAAGCAGAATCATATCACGGGAGATGCCGCGTTTACCGGTCAGGCTGCAACCTCGACTATATGTGTCCCACGCGATTTCCGCCCAAAACCATTCGCAGCTTCAGTAGTCCAAATCCAATCGATCACAAAGATTTTTATTAAATTTAGATAAAATATTCATCGGCAACTTTCATATATCGCAAACAAATAGCCCGATTAACCCTTTCGTTACTACGAGCAAAATGTAGGTGTGGACATTTTTTAAGGAGGGAGTCTCGCTGCGCGCCGACTTCGCATAAGTTCGACAACAATAAGAGAAAATTGCAAGTACTTCTTCATGGTGTAAAAATCTGAAAAAAAATCATGTATACTAAAGGTACTGAGAA
>JAPYZC010000193.1:7747-82177 GCA_030522665.1 Ichneumoninae sp. A BG-2022a
ATTTTTTTTATCACTCTTCGGTGCGCTCTTCTCTTCTTCGTAGGTGGAAGAGTAACGGCAAGCCAGGCCACGAGAGAGTATCGTGCGTTCGAGCGCGAGAAATCGGGATTGGTCACGCAGAGGCAGATCGACCGAAAGCTTCCCGGAAATTCTGTGGTACACATGTATTACTTGGGTCGATGGATATTTATTGTGTAAATGATAAACAAATAGCTTCGATTGCGTTACTGAGACATATCATGGGGGTAATAACGGGATGATAAGGAAATGGAAGACAACAGAAATCAACAGTTTATTAAAAACAATGAGTTTATTTACATCATTGCGCTCGTCAGTATTAGTAAATTATTCATCGTGATCAGTAAGACATTAATAAATCGTTGCAAGGTAGGTCGATCATCGTGGATTTGGGAAGATTTATTATTGATAGTACTATTATCGCCCTGAAGAGGTTGCGCATAACGCTTAAGGATTCAAGTCCGTTAACGCAGCATGGTATCAATTATTACATCGATCTATCGGGCGAGTCTGTCGGACCGGGATTTACCAGTCGTAAGGCGGAAGTGGACCGGACGGAGGTTCCCGAGAAACGTCGAATCTAGTGGAATTGGGAAGATCCATCAGCGACAGAATCGTTACCATCTTCAGAGGGTTGTATCCGAAACTCAAGCACTGGAGGCCATTGACTCCCTTCAGAGACATGCTATCGATGTCTATGAACTTGTTACCATCGAGATGAAGTTCGGCGATTAAGTTCTTCGGGTAGATCCAATTTTCGGGAAGGGATACAATATTGTTATATGAAAGATCGAGTACCAGAAGAGCTGGCAGATGTCCGAAAGTTTCATCGTCAATGTTGCTCAAGCCGTTGCCGCGCAGATATATGGCGGAAAGATTCTGCATATTGCAGAATGACTGACCGTTGACAGAAACGATGTTATTAAAGTTCAATGACAAAGAACGAAGCGCTTTGAGCTCACAGATCCGAGGCACGCTCGATAGTTTGTTATTGTCCAATGTGAGATTTCTTAAGTTCATGAATTTCACCGATGCTTCCCATGGAAAATAATCGATCGCATTTGCGGCCAGGTTGAGAACTTGCAAATTATGCGACGTTTTAACAAAATTTGAACCGATAGCTGTAATCGCATTGTTCGCGAGCGACAAGTATTCCAGATTGTCCATATCACGAGGTATCGTGGCGTCGTCGGGTCTATTGAAGCGGTCAGCGCCGACCGAGCGTATTCCGTTTCCATCCATGGAGAGGTATCGCAGATTCGGCAGCGAAGTTCCGTCGAGATACTCGATGGCAGTCCCATCCAAATAGAGATGCGTGAGATTATTCATGTTGGCTAAGATTTTTGAAACCTCGCTGTTTAGGCGCGTATTACCGGACAGATACAGATGGGTTAAATTCGGCATTTCAAAAGTTTTGAGCCGATTGAGAACGCCATGCCGATAGCGATCTTCATAGTTTTTTAAGGATAGCTTTTCCAGTTCTGGCATGAAGAACGGCAAAAATTGGTGGCCACTGTCATCGTACGAGGATAGTTCATCGAGGACCAGAATTTTCAACTTTGAAAGTTTAATTTGCGTGAACTCATTAGGTAGTATTGGATTCCCGGCTAGATTCAGATAATGTAATTCCGTAAGGCCGTCAAAAGCGTCCGAGGTGATAGAACTTATCTGATTTTTCGCAAGATTTAAACACTTTATCTTAGAACTGGAGACGATGCGTTTGCTAATTCTCCGAAGGTCCATGTCGGAGAGGTCCAAATATATATCGTCAGGACCCGTGTCCTCGCAAGCGAGTTCTTTCGACAGTTCACCGTTGCCACGCGAGACACCAAGAGTCCCGGCACAAAAGAGACACAGAAGTATCTCACGGATCATTTTTCACCAATTCTCGGTACTTCACGAAAAACTCACTGAAATGTTATAGCTTGAAGCTTCTTGTCAGAGAGACGGTGGTAGAACGACTGGCGAGATCGGTCGCAGTATCGACACTATAAGTTCCTACAGTTCAAAGATAACCAATACGGTTGCACGGTATTTACAAGGGGTGACTCAAGTCCCGATAAAACCGTAATATACCCTGAAATGCCTTCTATATTTGAATTACTATTATCACGCAGACGAATAACTTTTATGTACTAAGATCTACGCAGCAAACAGATGGATTTAGCGCACGAGAAACGAACCGCCTGATAATTTCCTCCGCTTCTTCGGGCGAACAAGGGTCATCATTGAATTTGGAAAGTTGGACATTCTCGCTTCACGATAACCTCCGGTTTTGCTAAGACGATAATAAGAAGAGTTGTTGCGAATACGAAAAATAACCTGAACCATCTTCACCCCAGAAGTCTGAGAAACGACAAGCTTCCAAGAACTTTTATGGTACACATATATTCCTCGATTAGGTCGTTGGATATTTATTGTATAAACGAAGAACATGGCTTTAATTGCACTTCTGTGACATATTATGGGGGTAATAAGAGGATGATAAGGAAATGAAAGAAGAAAGAAATAAACAGTTTATTAAAAATAATGCGCTCATTTTCAGCATTGCGTTTTGCAGCTTTCGTGAATTGTTAGCCGTGATCAATAAGGCATTAATAAATCGTTGCAAGATAGGTGGATTTTCCTGGATTTGGGAAGTTCCATCATTGATCGTCCCGAACGGCTAGTGCACACGATGCTTAAGTATTTGACGGCGGTAACGTAGAATGGTATCGATCATTGATCGATGCAGTCTACGAGACCGTCGATCAGTCTATGAGAAATTAATTCGACGAAGAGTCCCGAGAAACGTCGATCCTAGTGGAGTTGGGAAGATCCACGAGCGATAGAATCGTCAGCGTCGCTATGGGGTTGTGTCCGATACTCAAGCGTTGAAGTCCATTGACGCTCTTCAGCGACATGCTATCTATGTCGACGAACTTGTTACCATCGAGATGAAGTTCAGTGATGTAGTTATTCGGGGCGATCCAATGTTCGGGAAGAGATACAATATTGTTGAAGGAAAGATCGAGTACCCGAAGAGCGGGAAGGTGCCCAAAAGTTTCGTTGTCGATACTGCTCAAGTCGTTGCTCCTTAGATATATGGCGGAAAGATGCGCCATACTGCAGAACGAAGTATCTGTGAGAGATCGGATCTTATTTCCGTTCAATGACAAGAAACGAAGCGCTTCGAGTTCGCAGATCCGCGGCACGCTCGTTAGCTTGTTATTGTCCAACGTCAGATTTCTCAAGTTGATGAGATTCATCGCTGCTTCCAATGGAAAATGTTCGATCTCGTTTCCGGAGAGGTTGAGAAATCGTAAATTTTGCAATGATTCAAACATCGTTGAATGAATAACTCTAATCCTATTGGAGGCGAATGACAAGTATTCCAGATTGTTCGTATCACGCGGTATCGTGGGGGTTTCATAATTATTGTAGCCACCGTACGGCGAGGGTTGTCCGTTTCTATCCATAGACAGGTATCGCAAATTCGGTAGCGAAGTTCCGTCGAAATAATTGATAACCGTTCCATCCAAATAGAGATGTGTGAGATTATGCATGTTGAATACAATATGCGACAGCTCATCGTTAAGGATGCCATTATCAGATAGATATAGATGAGTCAAATTGGGCACTTCAAATGACTTTAGGAAATATCGAATGCGATACATATAACTCTCTTCATAGCCATTTAACGATAGCTTTTCCAGTTCAGGCATGGATAATGGCAACAATGGGACATTTTCTGAGTCTTGCCGCGTGTACTGATCGTAGTAATGATCGTAGTGGATTAGTCTATCGAGGATCAGAGTTTTCAAGTTTAAAAGTTTAGTTTGCACGAAATGATCGGGTCGTACTGGATTCTCGGCAAGATTCAAATAATGTAGTTCCGGCAGTCCGTCAAAGGCGTCCGAGTCGATATCTCGTATCTGATTTCTGGCGAGATTCAGACAGGTTATCTTCGCGCTGGATGCCATGCGCTTCTGAATCGTCGGAATGTTCAAGCTGGAGAGATCCAAATAGATATCGTCAGGACCCGTGTCCTCGCAAGCGAGTACTTTGGATAGTTCATCATTGGCACGCGAGACGCCAAGAGTTCCGGCACACGCGAGACACAGGAGTAACTCACGAATCATTTTTCACCAATTCTCGGTACTTGACGAAAAACTCTAAAAAATGTTATAGCTCGAAGCTTCTCGTCAGTAAGAAGCTGGTACGACGACTGTCCAGATCGGACGCAGGACCGACACTTTATACTTTCCCAAAGTTCAAAGATAACCAATACGACTTCACTGTATTTACAAGGGTAACCCAATGTCACGATAAAAACGTGACGTTTTGCGCAGTTACGCGAGGATAATGAGCTCCGTAATGTAACCGGAAATGATCTATGTTTGTTTGAACTACGGTAATGCGCGGATAAGTGACTTTTTTTATTACTGCGCATTTTTTATTACTGCGATTTGCGCAGCAAGAAGACGGATCTATTGCACGGTAAGCGAATCGCCTGATAAAATCCTCCGCTTCTTCGTGCGCTCAAGCGTCATCATTGAGATTCCAAAATAGAACATTGCCGCTTCATGATAACCTCTGGTTTCGCTGTCATTGCATTCCTTGCGTAATGGTCAGTCCATTGCGACTACGGATAAAAATGTGCTGAGCCGATCTTCACGCCGGAAGTCTGCGAAACGACGAGGCACACGAATAACATATCCGCTACGAATGAAAAGGAACATCATCAACGAATTGCAGCGTGAACGATCCACTGCGAGCGGCGCGAAAAATCGGTTTCTCGGCTGGTTGGAGCAACCGGAGGAGTCGCCGACATCGATCCCGTGGGAGACACCCGACGGTGTTTCCAGGTCGCCGGCGCCCGATCGCGGTGGAACGGGTTGCGTCAGCTTCGGAGGGAACCGAGCTCGCGAGAAAACCAGTGCCGGGTTGTTGCGGTTCTGTGGATAACGATACCCACAGTTCCCGTCCTCGCCCATCGAAGAATCGAGAACGCGAACGGGAGGAAGCGGCCCGGAGGGGGTTGGGCTTTATCTCCGCAGCCGAGGACAAGAGGAAGACTGTGGAGACTTTTTAGTCGTGCGGAAAGAAGAAGGCCGAGGGACACTCGGGTGCATTGTTGGCCCCATCGAACCCATACAGCATCCGATCCTACTGAAAGATCCTCTCTATATTCGTTATTCCACAATCTATCGTCCGATTCTCGGCTTCCAGACGGCGCGGATGCTCAATGCGTAGACTGTTCGCTCGTCTTTGTGCGGATTGGCCGATCGGCCAAACAGAAAGTCGCCGAAGCGTCGAATTGTACGACGCTAGTTTTTGCAGTTAAAATCGCTCTTGAGGTCGAAGTTAAGATTGAATTGGGCCCGAACTTCATTGCGTGCTTAAATCGATCTTAAGTTCGAACTTGAGATAGAATCTCAGTTCGAACTTAAAATAGAACTTAGGATCGAACTTAAGACAGAACTTAGGATCGGACTTAAGATAGAACTTAGGATCGAATTTAAGATAGAACTTAGGATCGAACTTAAGTCAAAACTTTGGATCGGACTTAAGATAGAACTTAGGATCGAAGTCGAACTACAATCGAATTTCAGTTCAGACTAAAGATCAAACTTAAGCATAGACGTCTCAAAATTCGACCCAAAGAGCTCCGTTGTCCGGCCCCAGAGACCCGAAGAACTTGCCCGATCCTCGACGGAGAACCACGGAACAGAAGATAAAGAAAGCACAGAGACGAAGCTGATAGAGCGCTGAGTAAGGGGGCGTGGGTGCGCCCTTGGTGATTTACATATGCGTATTCTATACCTTATTTACTGCGTCGATCATCCTGCACTTTATCTCGTCGAGTGTGTGTATTTGTCTGTGTATGGGTGGATCGGTGAGGGAACGGATGAAGAATAGGCAACGTAGTACATAATACTGTGTTCACGATCGTACATACATACATGTATTGCACACTCGCTCTCGTATTATCTTTCTCTCTTTCTCTATCGGAGCCCCGGGGCGACCTACGACCCGGTAAGTGTTGCACGCGCCGCCACCGCCGCCGATGGCATTGACCCTTGACACACGTACTCGTACACTCGGACAATCGACACTTGGGCAAATTGCAACAAAACCCGAAGAAACTCGGCTCGAACCCCATTTCTTCTGGCAAAGGGCTTTATCCCTTTTCTGCGCTGGAAAAAAAATTCTGTATCCGGAAAACTAGTTTTTCAGAAGAGTTGACGATGCCAAGTGTCGTGTCCGTACACTTGGACAAATTAAAACCGAACGCACACCCAGAAAAAACATTTATTTGACGGCCACCGTTTAATCGGTTTAAGTAAAATATTTATTTGATGTGTATAAATATTTATTTAAATTAAGTAAATATTTATCTAAAATAAATAGTTACTTAAATGAAATACATATTTATTTAAATCAAATAAATATTTTACTTAAACCAAATAAACGGTGGCAATAAAATAAATTATTTTTCTGAGTGCAGGGAAACTCGGTACGAACGCTATTTCGTCCAATAAACGGCTGTATGTTTTTTTTTTTTTTTTGCACTTGGGAGAAAATTGGGAGGTCCAACAGTTAAGTAGGTACGAAAAATAGGTAACAGATATTAGGTAGAAAAATTATGAGTCGGGAGAATGAACGATTAATTAGAACTAACGTTCGTTAGTTCTTCTAGTTAATCGTTAGTTCTCCCGCCTCATAATTTTTCACATAAAACCATTTTTTTTCTCATAAAAAAAGGAAAGCCTTTCGAAATTACGGATACCAAATATACTCCATCGGAACATCGGAAGGGATGATTTTTGTTCCACGGATCTTCGATATATCGATCGGCGATCCGCGATTCTGCGACGTCGAATAAATTTTGTTCTCTGTGATTCCAACGATCGTCGTTCGCTCGCGGCGCTCGAGTTCGATCGGTCGGGAATTTGCATGAACCCCGACGACGACTACGGCCGCGACCCGTTCGTTCGCGGGTTGTGAGATTAGGAAGATTTCCTTGCGGGCTTTTTGCGGCAAAGAAAAATCCGCGAAGGGGTTACGAGTTTCGCCCGTGGGACCAGCGGAGGCTCCGAGTGGCGTGGCACGAGAGAATCCCCCGAGCGTCAGAGTGGCACAGAAAAGTGGGGAGATATCTCATGGGACTCACTCACCGAGAGACTGGGCGCGAGAGTCGGCTCCGTGAGATCGTGAGAGGGCGTGTGAATGTTCGACACAGAGAGGAAAGAGCGAGACTTTATTGATACGAACAAGTAAGCCGGAGCGAGGAAAGGAGCCTTGGCAAAAGCCCTTAACTAAGTGAATCGCGGGGAACATAAATCTGTGTAATTTATGCCTCTCTATCAATAAACTAATACCACTGCCACGTTCTCACCACCGGACACGTAACACACCGTCCGGACGCCTCACTCCGCCGAGTAATCTTACAATGGCCAGGGTGAAATGGCAGGGGAAAATTACCGCGATTGGACGACAAGACTGACGATTATCGACTTTTTCCAATCACGGAAATCAAACTGTATTTAAAAAATATATTAAACTCGACGACCATTATATCCGAGCAAATATTAAAATATATATTTTTGGGTATACAAGAATTATACAGAGAATGTATATTCAGGCAAAAAGTTTGATATTTTTAATATATTTTTTGCGTGTTCTGTTTTCCCGTGTGGGATGTCCGGAAGATAGATTGTCGATTGAGCAGGACTCGAAGGAACGGCGATCAAGGATTATTCACAAAAATATGCATGAATATATTACAGAGCTTAAGGTAGTACTAGCGGATGGCTCGACCTCACGTGAGTTCAGAGAGAATTGCGAACACTTCTTGGTGGGAAAAAATCTGAAAAAAATCAAGCGTATGGAAGTTGCTGAAAAGATTGATTTCCCATAATAATAATTTCAAAATGTTACTAACAAATAATACGTATGAATTTTTTCAGAATTGTGTGTAACTTTTGAAAACGACGGTCTGTTTATTAACTAAAAACGTAATTTTCAAAAATGACAAGAAATTCTGAAAAAATTCATACGTCGTCATAAAAATTAACAAATCGTTTTCATAAAAAAAAAAAAAGTTAGGTTGCCGGGTAGTTTGTAGGAATTTTTTTTCCGTTAATTAGTGAATAACATTTTGAAATTATTATTATCCAAAATCAATATTTTCAGCACCCTTTTCAGATTTTTATCCCATCGACAAGTGTTCCCAACGCCTCTCTCGATTCTCCCCTAACTCACGTGGGGTCTCGAAGGAGCTCGAAGGAACGACAGTCAAGCATTATTTACACAACGACGCGCAAATACGTCAAAGACCTTGAGAAGCTGAAGAAACGGCAATGAAGGGTCATCGATAAGCGACGGATTCGACTCAACCATTGGCAAGCGATTGGCAAGCGATTTCCCAGTCCACGACCGAAGCCTCCGATATCCCCAGTAAAATCGGCGGATCTCCGGCCTCCTCCAGGCCGGAGGAGTTCCTCCGACCCGCTTCCTTGCCCCACAGAGTTGTTGCGAGGCAACGCAGGATCCGCGGCCAGCGAAAGAGGGAGCGAGACGCGGGAGTAAATCATGGGAAGAATATTCCTGAGAGCGAGAGGCGTCTCGGCCGATTCTTCCTCCGTTCTCTCCCTCGCTCGCGGAGGCAGCTATCGCGAAAAGTCTCGGCTCCGCGGAGCTCCGGGGGTTTGAGAAACGCGAACGCGCCCGAGAGAGAGGCTCGCCGGGCTCCGCGAAGCGGAAGAGGAGATGCGAGCGGAGCTCAGCCCGCTGGAACGAGAAAAAGCTGGAGAAGAAGCCGAAGAAGAACGTACAAGAAAAATAACAAAAAAATAAAAATAAAAATTGAAGAAGAATAAGAGGAGAGAAGAGAGAAGAGGAGCGAAAGAAACGGCGAAGGATGGACAGTCCTGGCGAGAGGGAGGGAGACGGCCGAGCGCGGAGCAAAAGGCGAAGAAGAGGGTTTTGGTTCGACATATCAGCCTGCGGTGGTCACGAGTCTCTTTCCCTTGCCTTCTTTTCCACTCGAAGTACGGAGGGCCCCGGCAACCAGTATTACCTATAGTATAGTGGGTGGGACAACCCCACCTCCCCCCCCCCCACCCCCCTCCTCCCTCCCCCTCTTTCGCCTCTTCGTGATCCGGACTCGCTTGTGTTCTCTCCTACTTTTCGCTCTCTCGGGAGTTTGTCTTGCGAATCTTTTGCCACGCTGTTGTTATTGTTGCTGGGGCTGCGTCGGCCATGGTCTCTTGGGCCACGTTCGGCCGAGCCGCGGCATCGATTCTCGGCTCTCTTTCCCCGGGCTCTTGCTCCATGGAAACGCAGCAACCTTCTCTCCGGTGGTAAACGACGTTTGGAGCAGCTCGCCGCGAGATGTATGTGTGTGTGTGTGTAGATATACATATAGTACACATAGGTATTCGATTTTATTGTGTCCTAGGTCCAAGGCTCCTCTTGGGGCAGAGTCTGAGCAGCTTAAAATCGAAGGTATACTTCGATACTTGGGGGAAGATAGAAACATAGGTGCAGCCTTTGGGTCGTGTACTCCGACTGATACTTCGGGAAAGATAGGAACAGCCTTGGAGCGGCTTACAATCAAAGGTACACTTCGAGATAAATAGGAGCAACCTTTGAGCCGTGTACTCAAGGTGGTACTTTGAGAAAAATTAGAAAATCGTGTACTCCAACTGATAGGGTAAAAGAGGGGAATATGGCCCGGTCCTAATATCATTGATTTACGCGTTAATCGAGGTGGGCCATATTCACCACTTTTACTCTACTTCGGGAAAGATAGGTGCAGCCTTGGAGCAGCTTACAATCAAAGGTACACTTCGAGAAAGATAAGGAGCAACCTTTGAGCCGTGTACTCAAGGTGGCACTTTGAGAAAAATTGGAAGATAGGAGCAGCCTTTGAGCAGTTTACAATAATAGGTATACTTCGATACTGTGGTACGAAAGGTTTTCTTCAAGTGATACTTCAAAAATTATAGGTATGAACAATTATTATTATTGTTTGGCTTTGAACAGTTTACAATCAAAGGTATACTTCGATACTGCAATACTTCGAAAAAGATAGGGTTGAACTATTATTATTATTATTATTATTATTATATTTAGAATCCAAAGTGGTGAACATGGTCCACTTGGTGTAGCATGTGAATTAATAATCGCAACTGTCGCAAGACACAGAAGAGCTTAACTCATATCGTTTTACTCGTTAAATGGTGTGGGATGTGCCCTTTTGTTTCTCGGCGATCGATAAATGGACCGGGCAGTATTCACCACAGTTATGCTACGAAACGACACATATAAATACTACATAGATCGGTATCGTAAAATAAATAATAGTTTAACGATGGAACGGACGAAAAAAAAAAAAAAAATGTGCACAAGTCTCATTAAAAGTAGTTGCATTGTTGAGCGAGAACACTCGGTGAATTTCTCGGTGTCTCGAGTTATTTTCCACGGAGCGAAAGTGACAGTCCTTTTCAGGGCAGCCGCCCCGAGGGAACGGCGCTGGATGGTTCGCAAGAGGGATAAAATGAATGGAATAGAGAGGGAGACGGAGGAGGCCGACGCTGTTGCGAAATCGATTCGTTTTATCGAGCCGAGCTCTCGAGGAGTTTATTCGGTGTGAACGCGATTGGCTTGGCGCCGCGAGATCTCTTAAACGATCTTGCCATTTCTCGGTCGATTATCGATCCGGGCCTCATCGGGCTCTATGTACTTTGGTCCGGAGTGGCTTTGTGCATGGCCTACCTGATTGAACTTCGATATTTGACTTTGGATCGAGGCGGCTCGAATAAAAATATATCGGCGATTGATCGCTCGATCAAACCAGCTTTACACTTTGGCTTTTGATCTTTTTTTTTTACACTTCATTTATTTAGTTTCTTTTTTACGATCGCGGCGCGGAGAGTCGCTCCGGGCGTCGCTGGAAAGTTTTACGGCGAAGCACTGACTTGCATGAAGTTCGCCGAGCAAGAGGGATTTTACTCCGAGGCCGTTCGACGGCTCGCGCATGCGCGTCTCCATCCTCCGATTGACGGACGTTGAGATGAGCGAGGCAAAACGAATTATTTTTTTAAATAAAATAAAATAAAATAAAATAAAATAAAATAAAACGATAAAAATCTTTGAATTGACGGACATGGAGAAGAGCTGGGCAAGATGAACTATTTTTGAAAACAATATAAAATGCATATAAAATAAAATAAATGGAATATATACATTTCGGTGGGGCATAAAAAAATCTCATCTGAACCGGAGATCATCACGTCCGTTTCGACCCGCTCCGATACCACGCGAACTTCGATTCGACTCCGACCCTCTCGCCGCCTCGCTTTGATACGCGACTCGTGGGTCTTGCTCGCCGTCCAGAAAAAAAGCGTCGCGAATCAGCCGGAAATTGTCTTCGGGCACCCTTCCGTCTCATTTTTTTTTTTTTTTAATTTATTTCTTTCGTCCCTTTTGCTCCGTCCCAAGAGACCCGGCATTAAGTCTTGATGGACGTGTGTAATAACATACGCAAAGCCCGTTATGAAAATAAAATAAAACAAAAGTCAAATTTTAATTATAAATTAATTTCTTTCAAGGCTTCCGGTGAAATGAGCAGAGCCGACTCTTTAAAAACCCGACGCTGCCAAGCATCTACCTATATTATTTTCGAACGAAGGTTAAAAACAAAAATGCACCGCTCCGATCGACGGATTTTTAGCAGACTGCTCAGGCAAACTATGCACTGAAAAAAAAATATCATTGACTCAAGTAAACTTCACTTGCGGGCTGCCAAAGAAAAGAATTTATTATTTCAATTCTACTTTCAATTCTTACAATTGCATACGGGGAGAAACGATAACAGGTCACCCTGGCAGTCTCGCCCTCGTTGTTTCAATGTCATGTAGTATTGAAAGAATTGAAAGTGGAATTGAAAAAATGTTGAAAATTGAAATTTACTTGAAATTTCTATTTCAAGAAATGTTGAAAATTGAAATTTTGATAACGCTTCCTCATAAAAGGTGAACATTTTTATTTTCATAACACTTCCTCATAAAAGTTGAAAATTGAAATTTTCATAACATTTCCTGATAAAAGTTGAAAATTGAAATTTTCATAACTCTTCATCACAACATGAATTTTTTTCTTAGGCATTTCGCAAGCAAATTTTTTTCAGTGTGGACGCCAATTACATTGACATTGGGCAACGTAAGAGCGACGTCGGCGCGCGGCGTCGTAGACGGCGTAACGAGAAGAGTCAAGGGATTACAAGGAGGCACAACAGCGGCGTTTCCACCCACGAAGCTCCCTCGGGCGAGGAAGGAGAGTAAGAGCGAGTGCCGGGTCGACCGGCGCGTTCGCGCGAGTGACTTACGTGTCCGCGGATGATAAATAAATCTACGCAACGCATTATGCGCCGGGTTTCTCGCTGTCTCGGGGCACCGTGATTAATGCGACTGGCACGTACCCTTGCCTGAGTCTCTTTCTCTCCCGCTTCTCTCTCCGCATTTCTCTCCTCTCTCGCCCGATCCCTCGTGTTCTCGCGTCTCGGGCGCAGAGTCCCGCCCGTAATCCGAGCTTGTAGCTTAGCGCGGGCGAAAAAAATTGACCAAAGATTAAAAAAAAAAAAATGTATGACGAAAGGATATAAAAAAAAATGTTGATTAAATTTTTCTCACCGCACGCGTAACTAATCGTGCGTAGGGGGGGATTGAATCGACACGAGATAACACCGTGGGTAATATACTGCGAGTGTATTAGGAAGTTAAAAGCCGTGATCCTGGTGTGTGGCCCGGGTCATAAATCCGGATCGAGTATCAGACAAATAAAGATTAGCATTAAGGCGTCTCTTCGCTTTCCGTTCTCCGGCGGCTCCGTCTTTCTCTCTTTATCATCCTCGTCGCTTTATGGGAACGTCCGCGGTGGCTCGCTCTATGCTAATGGAAGGAGACTACCGGTATATGCCCGCCGCTACCACTCGGAATATTATATTATGTACCGAGAAGGAGCTGCGCGCAATCTCGCCACGGTGTTTACTCTCGATGGTCGAGGGTGTGTGCGCGCGATCCGCCACTTCCTCGGCGTCACGTTGGATGTATTCACCGCACGGATCGCGATGGACCGCGCTGGATATATTCACCGGAACGGAATCTCTCGCCGATTCGCTCGACTATTGAGTTGTAATGGTAATAAACTTGTCAAAAGAGTCCAAATATCGATGGATACACAGAAATTACGAGATTGCTTGAATCAAACTCATTTGTATTTAAACAATATATATTTTTTATTATTTGGAGATCAATAAATAATCTATAATGATCTACAATGATCTAAACGTGATCTGTAATGATTTAAACGGGATCTATAGTGATCTAAACGTGATCTACAATGTCGAAACCGTGATCTATAATTATGTAAATGTGATCTATAATGATGCAAACGTAATTTATAATGATTTAAATGTGATCTACAATTATCTAAACGTGGTCTATACATGATCTACATTTTACCTATAATTGATCCATACGTGATCGATCCGTAAAACTATTTTTTTTTGTCTACAATCGAGTTAAATTTTTATGCTACAAATGAAATAGGAATGGTCTGCGCTGAAGAAATTTATAAATCGTGCGATCATATAATTGATAGTTGTTTGAACGTGTTTGGTATTTAAGAGAGGACTGTGGTTACGCGATTACTCCGGTAGGCGACTGAAACTACGATAAATACCGGATTGGGGGGGAGTAGTCGAGAGTATTTTCTCGAGTAATGAGAAGTCGGTATCGCGAGCGATGGACCTCGAGTCTCGCTCTCCGTCCCTCCTTCGTTATTTCGTTATTTCTTTCTTTCTCCGCCGTATCTCGAACAAGTATTGGTACACAGTGACTCGACGCTCAGCACCGCCGAGTTAAACCGTTAAAAACCGTCCGGTAATTAAGGAAGATAACGATCGCAGCGTAAATCGTATGAGCGAGGCGAACGCCGCCCGTTTGCGCACGGCAACGTGCGCATGCGCGAGAGCGCTCCGACTTTTTTACTCCCTCCACACCGACCGCCGCGTTCGAAACTCCACTGCGCTCGGTGTCCTCAGCACAGAGAGATATCTGCATCTCGGAAGTATCCTTGGACTCCGGCCGGCTGTGTCGGTGAAGTCCGCACGGATAATACTCGGGGGAAATAAATCAGATCGACGCAAAAGTTCCCTCGGCCGAGCGAGGCGCACGAGAGCGCGGCGCTCCGGCTGCGGGAGAACTAGGGAGGAAAAAGAGCGGGACGACGAGAGGACACGGGAGAATATGCTCGCACGCCTTTCCCCGATACTCCGCAACCGCGAGCTCGTGTTTATCTTCCGCGTACACCCACATGTGTCTGCGCGAATGAATTTTACTGCCGCCAGGCCGTTACAGCGCGCGCACTCGGGACGGAGGTTTTATTGCCTAAAACCTGTGAGATCGATGCGGTTTTCGTGAAACGGAGGTTTTTTATTTTATGGTTCAAAGTCGAGATCGTAAAACCCGTACGTGAAAGCGGTGCTCGTTGGTGGGCAATGTTTTTTAGATTTCAACGTATAACATAGATTTTTTTATTTAAAAAAAATTGGGTTACTTATATGAGAAAAAGGTGTTGAAATAAAATATTTTTGAAAATTCTAGTAATGGTCAATACTTTATCGAGGGCTCAAGGGATGAGCCGTACAGTTGGGGATGACTCCAGGTTTTTGGGCATCAAGTTTTTTCTTTCCGTTACGTCAATAATATTATTTTCCGCTTTTTGCTATATTTTCTGTTATTTTATTTTCTACTTATTATCTTATATTCTTACATTGTTATATTCTCATATACTTATTAACATAAGAATACGAGAATGTAAGATAATAAGTAGAAAATAAAATAACAGAAAATATAGCAAAAAGCATAAAAGTTAAGTTTCATATTCCGTTTACATTGTTATTTATTTATTATCTGTAATTTCTTTAGGTTTGTAAGAAATTGATGCGCCGTTCTTGTGACCATGTAATGGTTTTCTACGTTGTTGCACGGTGTTCTCAGTCAGTCTAGGCTCAGAACACGAAATAAACGAATCCATCTATCTATCCACCCATCTACGATGATGAGTTCTCTTCGGGCGTCGAACCAAAAAAATTCCATACACTCTTTCCCGACCCGACGTTTCGTTCCTCGCTCCGAAAAGGGTCATGCGTATCGACCCCGTGGCAGAACAAAAAATCGAATACTTTCATCGCGCCAAAAAAGAAGAAGAGACGCTAGAACCGGTAGATTCGAACTGAAATGCCCCGCGAGTTTCTCTCGTCTCTCCCTCGAGCGGCTCCCGGCCTGCGGCTCCGATACGCGGAAACGTGCGCGAGACATTGCAGCCGAGCATCTCCCGGAGTAAAGTGCAACGGCGGTGTAACTGTCGGCGAAGTTTTCGATGCAGATCCAGCAGTTCGCGGAGTGTGTAACGCAGCCGGAGAGATGCGAGGCGGCCGCGCGTTGCGGTTGTTGGGATACTCGAGGAAGACCTCTCTCCAGCCGATCCGGTGCTGGGCCGGTACAAGCGGCTTACGCGCGTGGGTTACAGAAACCGTTACATCGGATCGGCGAGGGAAATTCCGGAGCCCGCCACCCGCGACTCCGCGGCTCGATCCATCAACTCTCCGCTCGCTTCTTCATTCTCCGTTTTTTTTCCCTCCCATCTCATCTCTTACGAAAACTATATTATCGTTAATAAGATCGCACGCTCGCACCGCCGGTTAATCACCCGGAGACTGGCGTATAATACGCGTTTCTTTTTTTAACGTATAATTTTTTTTCCCCTCGAACTTCGCACATTAGACGTACAAATACGAAACTAATAAAGATCGAAATCCCCGATAGCGGTAATTGAGCGCTCCATTCAGGATTTTAACCTAGTCTCCCGATTATTCTCGAAGCAGATAAAAAGTACGAAAGGCGAATAATCTTTTTTTTTTTATTGTTGTAATTCGAAGAAAAAATTCTCACATTCTCGATTGCAGAGTTCTGACCGGAAAACGCGAGGCTCGACTAACGAGAAGTTCGGACGCGACATTTCCCACATGAATTTAGTCGTACGAGGTTGAGTGAAAAAAATGCTCACGGGAGAATCGGGAGAAAAAAATCTCTGAGACAAGAAGGCAGCGCTAAGAAATCCTCTCGAAGGTTTTAGTCCCGCAGGAATATTCCTCGTATCTTGGGTTTCGGGGTCAGAATCGTGTTCCAATTAGATGGCACCGGAGCCCATCGGTATCGGCGAAGTTTTTCCATCCCTTGCCGTCGAATCCCTTCTGTATCTTCAGCGGAGCCGAAAGGCCCCTTCGGAGAGCCCCGAGCCGGTTTTGCTTTCCTCCCGACCGCGCGAACTTCTCGCTCCCGGTTCTCTTCTAATAAGGCCCGGGCCGCAGATACGACGGAGATTCACGTTTAATATATCGACGGTACGTAATCCATGTGCGCGCGCCTGGATTTCTCCGGTGGAATTCGCCGCGCAGGTAGGCGACCCGCGGATACATCTCTAGGATATCTTTCGCCTAGTGCGCTCGGCCGGTGTACACGATGTACGTATTAGTATAACGAGAGGAACACGAGATAAAAATAAGGGAATAAATAAATGAAAAATAAATAAAAAGCGGGAGAGTCGCGGGAGCGGTCTTATCGAGCTCGCCGATATTCAGGGGAGATCGTCGGGTTCGACGAGCTACCATGCAGAATTCCTCCGTGCGCCGGGAACGAGAGGAACCCGACCTCCGATAGATTAGCCCGAGGGGTGTTCGGCTTTAATTCGCTAATTAACGATATCGCGGAGTCACCGTCTTCGGGTCAAGGTTTATTGACTCTTTGGCTCTTTCCGCTTGTCAAGCTCGCGTTCCGCTTCCAGAGCGGATAAGCCACGGAGGTCGAGTTCACTGTTTGTCGCTCAATTTGGCCTGTAAAAGTTCACTTGGAGGGTGAAAAAATTTTGAAAACGGAAGCTAAGATCTTTAAAGTTAATTTCAAGTGTTTTTAACTGTTCAGAATTTGTTGACTCTTTTTTCTTTCCGCGCGTTAACTTAGAGTTCCACTTGCAGAGCGGATAAGCCACGGTGGTCGAGTTCACTGTTTATCGCTCAATTTGGACTCTGAAAGTTCACTTGGAGGGTGAAAAAATTTAAAAAATTGAAGCTAAGATCTTTAAAGTTAATTTCAAGTGTTTTTAACTGTTCAGAATTTGTTGACTCTTTTTCTCTCCGCGTGTCAACTTGGCATTCTGCTTGCAGAATGGATAAATCACGGCGGTCGAATGAACTGTTTATCGCTCAATTTTGCTTCTAAAAGTTCACTTTGAGGGTGAAAAAATTTAAAAAACGGAAGCTAAGATCTTCAAAGTTAATTTTCAGTGCTTTTAGCTGTTCAAAGTTTATTGACTCTATTTCTTTCCGCTTGTCAACTTAGCATTCTGCTTGCAGAGTGAACTGTTTATCGCTCAATTTGGAATCTGAAAGTAAACTCTGAGGGTAAAAAAACGGAAGTGAAGATCTTTGAAGTTAATTTCAACTGTTTATAGCTGTTCAGAGTTTGGAGTCTACGGGGAAACATTAATGCTAAAAATAGATCGTGTGGAGGCCGGTCTTTAAGTAGTCATAACTAATGAGAGGAAAGTGAAGCGGCAGAGGTGAGTAGACGCGAAGTACATTGTCGCAATTAACGTAGGAGTTACGGTCGTCCGGACGCCTCGCGTCTTCGAGCTAGAGCGATGAGTCACGGGTGCAGCGGCAGCAGCAACAACAGCATCACGGTGCAACAGGAGAGTGAAGTAAGGCATGTGCAGACTCTGAGTCGACACCTGAACGATTTGTCAACTGTCCTGCTTCCGTTGTCGTCTTTCGTTGCGTCCTTCGTTCTTTCGTATGTTAAGCTCGGCTATTCAGACTTAAGGTAGGCATTTTTTTGTTCGGTCTTAAGCTTTAAGTGAAGATCTATTTTCAGATTCAACTGAAGAATGATTTGCAGATATAACTGACGATCTATTTTCAGATGGAACGGAAGATCTACTTTCATATTCAACTGAAGATTATTGTTAGATGCAATTCAAGATCGATCTTTAGATTCAACTGAAAATCTATTTTGAAATGCAATTGAATATCTATTTTCAGATTAATCTAAAGATCTATTTTCAGATTTATCTAAAGATCTATTTTCAGATTTATCTAAAGATCTATTTTCAGATTCATCTGAAGATCTATCTTTAGATTCATCTGAAGATCTGTCTTTAGATTCATCTGAAGATCTATTTTCAGATTCAGCTAAAGATCGATTTTTACATCCATCTAAAGATCGATTTTTAGATCCATCCGAAGATCTACTTTCAGATTCAACTTAAGATCTACTTACAGATTCAACTTAAGATCTACTTACAGATTCAACCGAGAATTCCGATTAAATTTGAAATGCGAAAATCGAACGGAAGTTTGTGCGAAGAAAGGTTGAAGCTTCGTGCCAGTTTTATCGACGCAATCAAGGGCAACGGTGAATAATAAGAGGGCAAGGCAATAACGCGTACTTGGTAGTGACGCTGGAGCGGTGCGGCGCGCACAATGCGAGGCCGTTATTGTGCAGCAACCGTTGAGACTTGGACAAGTTTACGGGCGCGCAGGTGCGCAAAGTCTTCGATGTCGACGGCAGAGAGTTCGTCGCACCCCTCCCCCCGTCCCTCACCCCGCCCGAGTTGCTCTGTAACGAGAAGGCCCTTCGCAGTCGCGAGACTCGTAAATCTCGACACGTTAACGA
Organism: Ichneumoninae sp. A BG-2022a; assembly: GCA_030522665.1. Taxonomy (NCBI): domain Eukaryota; kingdom Metazoa; phylum Arthropoda; class Insecta; order Hymenoptera; family Ichneumonidae; species Ichneumoninae sp. A BG-2022a. Next base: position 26,551 of record JAPYZC010000193.1, read on the forward strand.
TAAAGCTCGCGGCACTGTGCGATAACTGAAGAATTCCGTCGGAGGAATTAATGAGCGCACTTGTAACAGTCCCGATCGATTGCATCGCCGCGCGAGTTGCTCGTGGCGAGCTAAAAGTGGCCTTCAATCGTTTCGGTGAAAATTAATCGCAGAAGATTGGAATTCCGGACGAATGTGTTTCATTCATTTGTTGAAAAAAAAAATGAATGATAAAAAGAAAACCTCGCGCGAAAAATTCATTTCAGAATTAATTTGTGCGTTCAAGTTCGATCTTAAATTTCGAAATTCCCAAATAACGCACATATTCATGTATATCATACTTCCTTGTAGCAAAAGCTTCTTTGTAGTGAAATCGACACGCCAGAAAAATGACAAGCTTTGAAAACTGTCCACCAAATCTGAACGATAAATAAAAACAATCAAATAAATTCTCGATTTATTCGAGGATAAAATTAAGATAATAAATCAAAATCGAATAAAATTTTTTACCGAGATTCAAGATTATAAAAAATATGAATGGTGGAACTATCCTAGGTTGAGTCCGACTAGGCAATTGCAACGTCGTTGGATGGACGTAGGAGGAAATAATTTGGTATTTTTTGTTTTGAAATAAAATAAAAAATCACCAAGGCGGGTCATAAAGTGAGCAAATCACGCGAGAGTCTCCTCGTTTATGGGAAAACACGGACGCGCCAAAGTCAGAGGTCAAGCGACTTCCACAGGTTTGACCCCCACGCGGAGGAAACAAACGCTCTTTTCCTCCGGGAGGGGAACGGAATCGCGTGGACCACTCCTCCTCGGAGTGCACATTGCAAAAGGGTTATTACCGCGGCGCGGCGAACGAGAGACATCCCGACAGAGAGGGACTCTTCGTCCTGGCGATACATTGAACCCCGACAGTGCAACTATTACAACTATCCAAGTTAATTCAACGAGCCACCCGATAGAAATCTCGCTGAGTTATGCGAGAATCGTTTGAATAAATACATTCCAAGAACGAACCTAAAACACCATGTTAAGTTCGAACTTGTAAGCCTGGAACACCATGTTAAGTTATGACCTTGGAGATATCTGCATGGCATCGAATTTCATCATTGGCTTCAGGAAGAAAAAAAAAAATTGTCAATTTGTAGAATTTTGTTGTCCAAGTGAACTTCCCCGAGGAAAATTTGTGCGATGTAAAACACAACTATAAACTCGATGAAATTTAGTCTCGTGCAGATATATTCGGGGTGACCTTGAAGATATTTGACGTCGAATTTCATCTTTGGCTTCGGGAAGAAAACAAAAAAAAATTGTTCACTCGTAGAATTTTATTCGCCGAGTGAACTTCCCGGGCGAAGTTTGTGCGATAAATCCAGCCGTTTACCGTTTGTGGTAAAGCACAACCGTTAAAAACTTGATGAAATTTAGTCTCGTGCAGATATATTCGGGGTGACCTTGAAGATATTTGACCTCGAATTTCATCTTTGGCTTCGGGAAGAAAAAGAAAAAAAATTGTTCACTCGTAGAATTTTATTCGCTGAGTGAACTTCCCGGGCGAAGTTTGTGCGATAAATCCAGCCGTTTACCGTTTGTGGTAAAGCACGACCGTTATAAACTTGATGAAATTTCGTCTCGTGCAGATATCTTCAGGGTGATCGTACACTTTGCGGCTCGATTTTATTCTATTTTTTTTTCTCGTAATGTTCCTCCGCGACGGGTAATAAAAACTCGGACTCGTTTCACGTGGGCTGCGTACAGCATGTGCTCCGGGAGTTCGTGACCCCGTCGAGCCATTGCGCTCGATCTCCGAGTACTCGACCAACAGAAGAAAAAAAGATTCTTATTATTATATTTTTTTAAGCCTCCGCCCGCGCTATAAACATGAAATGATATTGTCTGGTCAAACTCGTTCTCCCAAAAAATTCTGAGAATTTAAAGAAAAAAGAACTTTCTCACCCTCGAACGCATTTTTTTTTAACTGAAGCAATGTTTTTTTTTTTTTTTTTCTTTAAGTCCGAGCTCCACGTCCGTGTACATCGTGGTCGGACTTTTGTCCGAGAAGATGAGAAATGATATTTACGCCTACGCGGCGCGCGGGCGAACCGCACGGTTGCCGCAACGAGAGAGTCGGAGAATCCGGAGTGCAGAAACGCCTGCGCAAAGTTGTACGAAGAGATCGAGGAGAATAATCCAAGCGGCGCGTCGAGGGCGAACGAACGGCTCGCCGGCACTAACACGCGCCACGAGAAATTCCGAGGCGTGTAAGAGATCGAATAATGCGTACGAGAATTCGTGCGCGTCGCGCCGATGCGGGGCGTAAGCTCGGTGTGCAAATAAATAAATAAAGGCTTGATTACGAGCGCGACGCGCGGAGAGAGTCGGTCGTTTGTGCAATCGTCCTGCGCACAGTGCCGCGCGGTCAGGTTGACATCGATATAAATCTGGATTAATTCGAAACCTCGTACGATCTGAATGGCTATTAGCCTCGTGGAGTATTTGCATTTATATTGGCGGAGTACTCGAGCGAGGACGACTTCGCCCCCATCAGCGAGACCCGATTGTACTTGATAAGACATTTTTTTTCTTTCGATCGAAATATTTTTTTTTACATTCGATGCAGCGATTCAGGCGGAGTGGAGAGTCGAAGCTCTGAAAGAAATTGTGCTGGGAATTTTTTTTTATTATTTTTAGCCATAACAGTTCAGATGTTTTTATTGCGTTTCTTCAAATTTATCTGAAAAAAAAAATCAGTTTCTAAAAAAGGATCTTCCTCTCAATTATTTTTACTGTATTTATATTTTCTTTTGGTAATGACCTTTAAGCTCTTGATCAAAAAATATGAACACCTTTTATTATTCTAAATTGAAAATTTAGTACACTGAAAAAAAAATATATCATTGACTCAAGTAAAATTTGATTGCGGGCTGCGAGAGAAAAAAATTATTATTTCAATTTTACTTTTAATTCTAACAATTCCATGCGGGTTTGAAACGATAACACGTCACCTTGACAATCTTGCCGTCGTTGTTTCAATATCATATGGAATTGTAAGAATTGAAAGTAGAATCGGAATAACATTTTTTTCTTTGGCAGCCCGCAAGCAATTTTTTTTTCAGTGTATTTCATTTTTATCCCTAAATTCAGCGAATCTCGAAGTTTTTACAATACCCAATTCAAGACAGAAATTATAATCTTACGACCTCGACGAAATGTGGTATAGACGGTCGATCGTTAAGCTGCAGAGTGTGCCGGAGCATTGTTACATTTCGACGTTACCGTGAACGCATAAAGCTCATGCGGTAAAAATGTTTAGCGTGGAAACTGAAACCGGCTAAGCACGCGAGGGTTACGTACTTGAGGTACGTTACGCGCGCAACGAAAAAGGCGCAGGAGGTTGGTGTTCTGCTGTCGAGGGGTCTTTCTCTCTCGAGGCTGCTTCAGCACCCGTCAGCCACTTCCGAGGCTAAGGTCACGTTCACAGCGAAGTACCGCGATGCACTCGGGAGCCGGTAACCCTCTCTTTCTCTTTCTCCCTTTCAGGCGGGAGAGAGTGTGCGACTATCGTGAGCTCGGGGTATGCAAAATCACGCGTCGCTCCGAGGCTACCGTATCTTGCTATAATTCAACGCGGTATTTCGTCTTTTTTCCGTCTCTTCGTTTCGATCATGTGCGCAAGTAAAAACGGCTAAAAAAATTCATTAATTTTCACTTGAAGTATCAACTTAAAAAAACTATCGTCTCTATCTTTTGCGGTTTATTCGATCGATATTTTTCTATCTACATATTGGATAGGAACTTTTGTCGAAGTAAGTAATAAAAAAAAATGACGAGCTGAAAATTTTAGAAATTGTAATCCGCATAATTTGTCCTACTAATCAATTAAAATAATCGCCGCTAAAACGCTATTATTATTCGAGGAATGTGTTTTGAATTCTGACGTTGTAAACAATAACTCGATACGCAAGAAAAAATAATAATAATAAATAGTAATAAATAAGTCGACGGTTTACCGTTTGTTTCCTACTTCGGATAACTATTTTCCCAACGCACAGTGTGTGAAATATTGATTATGTTCTTTCTTTCATTATTATAAAGAAAAAGATTTATCATGTTATTAAAATGTGAAAAGGGATTCGTTTCCCCTCTCCCAATAAATAAATAAATAATGATAAAAAAGAAACTGAAGTTCGCGGTACCGTCCAAGCGTTGCTACTTCATCCGGACTCGACCCAACACATGCCTAAGAGCGGCCCTGCAGCCTGGACCGGTCAGAGAGGCGGAACAACATCTCCCGAGCTAAATCCGCAGCGCCGGGATTTCTACGGTGCGAGGCCGAACTTCGGCCGTAATAGATTAAAGAAAGTAGAATAGATTATTCAGTTCCGAGTAAGCGTGTACGGTCCTCGGTCTTTCTTACTATCACTGGGGATGACAAAGATGATCGTGTACGGTCGTGAGTAGCGCTCGGCTCGCTTGTCAAGCCTCTCTCTCTCCGTGCCGCGAGATCTGGTTCTTGGCTCGTTTATTTAACTGCCCACGCGGCGTGGCTCTTACGAACGTTAACTGCCACCCAGGGATACCGATACTCTCTGCATGCCCTCGAAGCACGCGGCGGGGCTTACACAGTGCCGGGTAATCGTGCGATATAGTTATAGCCTAACGGTGAGAACAGTACGTAACGCCGTGACGGGAATCTATCACTGTCGGGCGCCGTGCGCGCCCCGTGCGCCGGCTCGGGGTTGAGTGCCGCGCGCATGCGCCGGTAGTCGCGTCGCTGCGGCCGCTCCCCGCGCGGGGTCGCCACTAGAAAGTCGGAGAAACGCCGAGAACTGCGGGCGACGGGTGTGTGTGTGCGCGAGGAAAATAAGAAGAACGGAAAGAGAAACGTGACAGGCCAGAAGCGTTGCATCCGCGACGCAAATTGCCGACCGATAAATCTTCGAGTATAAATAACAAATGCGTTAAATGAATTATTCCGAGGTTTTGACAATACGTCGAGAATGTGATACGGTCCGAGTGACGAGCCGGCGCGGCTACCGTCGTCGATGGTTCTGCGGGTACTCGGAGGAATCCGTAATATCGTGTTTGTTATTGCGACTCTCTCGGGACGACGGGGCGATGCGTGAATGGGCGACGGGAATGTAAAATATTGCGCAAGCTCGCGAAAGGTGATTGAGAGGACTGGGCACGAAGAATCCTACCGTGCGGAATGGAGAATCGCCGCAGATGCGCGACTTGATCTACGCATGACTGATGCATAAGGACGTTTGTAAAACGTTCAACGGGCGACAGTAGAATGTGTGACACTTTTATTTTCTTTAACACCGTCTTGCCTGAGACATTTTTAACTCTGTATTATCGAAAAATTTCTCACGTACGGACAATTCGTTTCGCACTAAAAGAGCAATCATTTTTCTCTACCTTATTATCGATCTATTCTTCGCAATATAACAAACATTTTAGTGAAAATAATCATCGTCCACGGATCATTTTTCATTTTCAAGCAGACCGTGTTAGAAATGTTGCTAATCCGGCACATGCGCACATCGCTATAAGAAAAACTCATATCTACATTTTTGCGCCCTAGAGAATGTTCCCGTGCTTTGAAAATTCGCAACTTTGTTGACTCTCTTACGGAAACCGTGTTGCAAATTTTCGTCCGCCAGCTGTAACGGCACCGCAGTGCCGAGAGTCTGCGAGATGCTCGTCGAGGCAAAGTGGGAGAAGCTTATAGATACAGACAGCCGAGCGAGACCAACGATCGAACTCCCGCCTGGAAAACTCGATGCGCCAACGAACTCGCAAGAGAGGGGAGGGGGGAGAAGTATAAACACAGGACGTAAGGGCAAGCCACGAGAGTTCATAGAGTCTCCGCGTGCGCGCGCACGCGCCCGTTGAGCCGGGCCTAGAAACACCGAGAGCAGCGCGAGGAGAACGAACCGCCGCCTCGTGCGGGAGAGAGAAAGACCGAGAAGTTGAAACTCTCGTATTTCTCGCACTCATAGAGCCTCGACCGACTATCGTTCGCTCGTATTCCTCGGAGAGAAAAAAGACAGAGACCGCGAGAGAGCTGTGTGTGTGTGTCTGTCCGTCCGTTCGGTTCTCTCGAGATCTCCTGTTCTCCCCGTGCTACGCACTTTATGCCCGCTCAACGGCATAAATCAGCGCCGAGAGCGCATATAACCACCCGCTCGACTCGCTTCCTCGATCCTACATCCTCGAACGGAGAGGCTGCCCGAGACTGCCTCTCCTGTATAGTCTACAATGTTATAGAGAGAGGCACGCTGAGGCGTACCGTGTGGGTGCGAGAGCCCAAGATTTGTTGCAGTATCTCCTCGTGCATGTTCGGTATAATGCCGTAAGAATTTCGTACGTGTTCGAGGACGCGGGAACACGGCGGACGACGGGAGGGACGCGGCGCGGATTCTCCCAGCCGAGCCCTTGAATCCCTCGATACGATTGGCCGAAATGCAATACCTGCGCGCGGAAATATCGCACGGAGAGCGGGCTGACTCGTTGCCAACACGCGATTCCTCCCTTTATCGAAATATTATGGGTGCATTTATCAATTTACATGCCTGCGGCTTTGCGGAACTTTGGTCGATGCTGCGAAGGAGGAAAAGCCCGTTTACGATAATGCAGGAAGAATTTATTCAAAATATCAAAAATTGAAATGTATTTTGGAAAAATATACATTTAAAGCGTGGATCCGATGTACTTTTTCCGATTGTCACGAATTTGTGACTTATTTCACTTCCGCTTCAATATTTCATCGGAAATTGTTGCATCAAAAATGATTAAACTATTTTTTTCCGCTTTTCCAGCAATTCTGTACTTAAAAATATATATATATAAAATTTGATATGCGTTCGATCGAATTAAGTTACATGAAATCCCTTGCAGCTGAGTTTCAACGTTTTTCGATATCCGCAAAATGTACCAAAGTATCAAACTTGGTTTAGAAATTAAAAAAAAAAAAAAAGAAAAACAATCAATTACGACGATGTTTGCCTCACACAGCACGAACCGTTCTCGAAGAGCGTGGAGGTCGTGATAGGAAGCGGTGAGCGTAAAGTATCGGCCGAACGCAGATATTTGTACATGCTGCACCGCGAGCGTGCAGAGATAGGCTTCGCGCCAACGCCGCAGGATCGCCCGGCCAAGCTTGAACAAACGTACTTCTCCGTTGCAGCGTGTATCGAGACGCGGAATCTCGACCGTGCGATTAATCTATTGGGCGTGCGGTTAATCGTTTAACCGCCTCGCTCGATAGAGCGGTTTCTAATTAGCGGATTGGCCACAGTACGTATCAGGGGCTCTGTGTACACGCGTAAGGAATATATTCGCCTAACGGTCGCCATCGGGTTGGAAAGTTTACGAGAAAATAAATAAACAAAAAAAATGTAATAAAAAAAAATTATGGAAAAAAAAAATAACTGCTCGTAACTCTAAAATCGAAGTGGAAAATATCTAGTTTGTGGATGCGAACCAACCCGTCGCGATTTGAACCATTACGGCACGGGGCGCGGAAAACTGGCGCGAGTTTGTGTCCGATGGGGAAACTGCTTTTTCGAAAGGCGCGGCTCTCCGCAGGATAGTTACGACCTCGTCCTTGCTGCGCTCCCTCCGCGCCCTCTCCGAACCCGGGTCTTTAAACTCGTCGGATACTGCCCCGTGAGCCATCGGGGCTTTGCAGAGCAGAGCGACGAACACCGGTTTCCCGATTGCAACGTTATAAGGACGCGTCGAGCGAGTCCCCCCTCCGGTAAAATAACTCTGTCGAATAGGTGAGAGAACGAATAAAAATGAATTCCAGAGAAGGAATTCCAAAGTTTATGCTATGGGCGTTGCGAGAGGAATCCGCGGGATACAAGTATATCGGGCTAAACCTTGGAACGGATAAACAAATCCGTTTAATCGGTAGAATCGAGGTAGGATAAAAGAAGTGTGAAAAAAGCAGATTTCGAGATAATCAACGATTATTATTATATTTCCTTAGAGCCGTTTAACTCGAGAGAAAATTAAATGAAGTCCTTTCTTCTACCAAATGATGCTTTTTTCAAGTTCTATATTATTCTATATATATAAATGTATTTTGGCGAGCTTCTACAAACGAAAAACTTGTTGTACTACAATCAATAAAATACAAAAATATTTAAGAATCCTTTTTAAACAAAATCCCATTTTTTAAATGTGGACCGCTAGATTCGCATTGCTGCTTACAGGTGAAATTAAAAATCATTACAAACAAATAATAATATTATTATAATTTGTCATAAATTTCACAAATCGATCACACGACTCGCGCACTACCCAGTCAAAAAAAAATCATCGTTTCTACAACCCCGCAAAGCTACACTCGATAGCCCAAAGAAGCCTGACAATCCATGAATAAAAAGAACAAAGTCACGAAGGACTGAAAATGCCGCGAAGCTATGAAAATATTCGCGAAGCGAAAAAAAAACATCCGAGCGGCTCGGTCTCGCCCGTCGAGAGGTGGGGTCGCCACGGTTGTGGTCCGCCTGGGAAAGAAGATGAAGTATGAAAGCCTAGCGTTGCGCGAAGCGTCGGCAGGAGGCAGGGAGTGCGAGTCGCTGGAGGGGGACGGCGGGGGGGGGGGGTTACCTCGGTAAAGAAGAATCGTAAAGAAGGTCGGAGAGATTGTATAAAACCGAGAAAGGAATAAAGAAAGAAATAAATAAAGAGTTGGGAGCAAAACGCATTGTGCGATATTCGTGTGTGGAGAGAGGTTTCGAACCAGCGGGAGCAACAGCAGCAGTATATAGAGAAGCGGAGGCACAGGCCACGCTAGGCTGACCCTAGGCTCTCGAATTAAGCATCCACCTCGTTGCGCGAGCTCGTGTAATGAAATACTCGACCGACCCTGTTGAGTGTACCTGTTACTCCGGGTAATCGTCCCTCCCCCCCCTTCCCCCTCCCTCCCGCCTTACTCTCTTCCTCTATAGACTTCCTTTTTCTTCTTCTTTCTCCCTTTTACGGTATAGCCCAGTGCGACGAAGCGGGAGCAACCTCGCTTCCATCATCAGCCATCACAAGCTGCACCGGCAAAACATGCACGTGAGACTTTTATATTTATCATCGCACGGCTCACACACGCCGAGTTATTACGTAACCGCTGATCGTGCATAGCAAAGTGCGCCAATCGTTACAACAAAATTTGTGAAGGTATTTAACAAATATGTGTATATATATACGTGTGTATAGGGTAAGTCGGGGTGACATAGGATGGTTTTTTAAGCGACGAAAATTTGAGGTTTGACGTTAAATAAACAAGCAATTCACTCAGAACTTTCGATATTTTCGATGCGTGTTTTAGTCCTTGCAGATACAATCTTTGAATTTTCGGTGCTATCTTATTATTTATAATACCGTGCAAACGGCAGCGCAACGAAAGTTGGAGGTTTGACGTTAAATAAACAAGCAATTCACTCAGAACTTTCGAAATTTTCGATGCGCGTTTTAGTCCTTACAGATACAATCTTTTAATTTTCGGTGCTATCTTATTATTTATAAAACCGTGCAAACGGCAGCGCCATTCATTTGTAATGTGAAAAGATATTACGGCTCGCCATATCACCAGGACTTGTCCTTTTTTTTTGCAGCCAAGAGACCGGAACGAAGACAAGGAAAAAGATTGCATTAACTCGACCAGGAAGCTCCACAATTGTCAACGTTTGTAAGCTTTTTTTTCTCAGCCACGTCCAGCTGTTTTTCGAGGGTCATTAGCGTCGATGTCGCTTCATCATTGTCGAAAAGGACGACACTCGATTTATGTGTATCGCGTGATTTGTATGTATTATGCGGCTTTCTTCGGGTAAAGTGTATACTCGGTGCGACGAAATTGCTTTATTCTTCGCGCGTGAGAGACCTCGGGCGCGCGGCGCTCGTCCGGCCGAGGCCGACGACTCTGAGAATCTGTATTGAGGAATCTCGTGGTCGTTTTTTTTATCTGGGCTGAGGCGAGGGTGACGAAGACAAGATTTTTTATATCTAATTTTTGCGAAATTTTCGCACCGCGCGGCTAAACGTTTGAAGACGTGACGTTGAAGAGCGCGGCTAAACGTTTGACAACTAGCGGAAACATAATATCTTCGACTTACCCTCGGAGCAACTGCATTCGTAGTCGAGCTGATTTATCTGTCGACACGAGCCGCCGTTTTCACACGGCGATGGATCACAGGGTAAGTATTCGTTCTCGCAATTTTGTCCAGTGTATCCGGTCGTGCACATGCATCTGAAAAAATTGGCGAGAGAAAAAAAAATTAGAGAAATAAAAAAAGTTTTTTTTTTTAAGAACGATGATCGCGCTATTCGTGTAGAAAATCGTAATCGTTCGAAAATTGAGCAACACATTACTTCTCTAAATTAATTATTCCGAAACGAACGACAATAGTCGAAAAGCTCGGTTATCGAATGCATCTTTCCAAAACGGCCAAATTTTTCGTCACCTAAAAATTTAAACGCTGAAATATTGTTCGTCGCTTCGAACGTGGATTTGCAGTTTCGAGTTTAGCTGATTATTGAATCGATACTCGTCATCGACAAAGTTCCTCGTTCGGCCACCTGTTGCGCCGACGAATTTACCTCACCCGCTCGTATCGCGAGCGCGACTCGTGTCATCTTCGGCGGCTCCCGTAAGTGGAACGTTAAATTAATCCTCCAGCAACGAGGCTTTATTGTTTCGCTCGCGTGGATCGCGTGTCCCACAACGCGTGTTTTATTGTCCCTTATCGAACGCGAATATCGCCTTTCCGCACAATATCCGGCGCGACGGCAATGCGAAACTCGGCAAATTGACGATTGTCCGTCGTTGAAGCGTTTGAAACGAGAGATTTTTTTTCTTTTCCACATGCCGCTTTCCCACAGATCTCCCGTTAAACGCGAACGATCCGCCGTCGGCGAAACGAGCAACTCGATAATTTTCCCGCGGAAATCGCGTTAGTGGTGTAATTAAAAAAAAAAATTAATTCCGTCGAGAATGGAAAAAAGAAAAATTGGGCGCGAACGACCCGCCGACGGCGAAACGAGCAACTCGATAATTTTCCCGCGGAAATCGCGTTACTCAATTAATACTAAAAAAAATTGAGTCCGTCGACGAGAATTGAAAAAAAAAAAATTGAATTAAAACAATTACTGCACCTTGAACTCGCTGCCAGCAGGAGCACCAGAAATACCCTCGTGATACACATTTTCAATGGTTTTCGAAGCCCGCGAATAACTCCAGGGCGTATTCCACATATTTCATAAAACTTCACGAGATAATATATATATTTTTTATTAAATTAAATTTATCCCTTCGCTACGCCATTATCCGGACGAAATCACACTTCCGGCTAGCGTGGCCCTTCGTTGTGTACAAAAAAAAATTCTCTGCTGTCGTGTATTCCAATAAACTTTCCCAAATGCACTTTTTTTCATTAAAAAAAAATCACGAAACTTTATGGGTCACCGACACAAGTAAAATTGCACCAAGTCACCCGCGACGTATCGAATAACAAAATAATAATATATTTATATCCGTGGCTCACTAGAAACTTTGAGATTGCACCGTTCCACCTTGATCCTCCGTGAAAGAAAAAAAAAACTATTTTTCTCAGCGAAAAGAAAAACTATATGTATATATATATATATATATAGATATATAATCCTGGGTTTATCACAATTTTCACACTCGACGATTAATCACCTATTACATAGTCGCGATTGTAATTTAATAAATAAAAAATTGTTATCTTCTCGTCGGCGACGTTGCGCGGGCAAATGTCAGCGAGATTGAACTGCGAGTCGCGCTCGAGTTACATTGTCGATTAAATTTCTTTAATTTAAATCAACTTCCTCCGTTTAATCTCCGGTCGGAGGTCGCAGTTCGCAGTTCGAACGAGAATAGCCGCGTTCCTTTCTAAACTCGGTTTGTTTTCAAAACTTCAGTGTCAGCGATAAGTTCGATCGCCGACCTCGTCGTTTAAAAATAATTATTTCTTTTTTTCTGTTAATTTATTAACTCAGAGTTTATCTCCCGGTTCGAAGTGGAATTTTATTTAACGCACGAGTCGTTTGACGTAAACAACGCGTGGCGCAGGGTGAAGGCGTCCGGCCGCTTGGCTGCGGCTTTCCCACGTTTTTCCGTGCGGTTCTCCCACCGCGCTCGGCCCGACGCACAAACACACGCGGCAAGCGACAGCCCTCCGCGCTGGGTCGGTAACGCGCGGTGGCGCGGCTCTCGTGTGGCGAGAGCGCACAGTTCGGCTAACGCACCGAACGAACTCTACAAGCCCGAGTGTCCACTCGAGCCCGCCGCTAAACTCGCTCAAATTGCCTTTATCCTGTGTTACGACGAATCACCGTGCTATCCATGACGGGAGAGTCCGAGCGTTCTCGAGGCGTTGCCAAATCACGAGGCATCAATCGCCCGAGCACGGATTTACCATTTTTTAAATTACTTTCACAGAGACACACACACACACGAACGCCGAAGGATATCGACGAGAAACAGAACAGAAAGATCAAACTTTTTTTTTCCACACTTCGATTAAAAAAGAAATATCCAATATCCAAGCGGGGCACTCGTTCCGTCTTTTGTTTGTCGTCCTGTTACTCGGTCGCTAGATTCACTGTTTGAGATTCGAGAGCGGTTGCTGATTGTCAGCGGCAGCAACGACACCCGTCAACCCCCGGTAATCCCGTGCGCACCTCTACCGCGCAGCTTCGACAGTCTCACCGGTGACGATACGAAAATCGGCTCGAGCCGATTATCTCTTTGATGCACTTTCCGCGATTATCCAAACTTCGCGCTGACTTTCGTCGGATAACAGTCGGTTGTCACTCGCGACGGATCGTCCGTTTGTTCGTTGAACAGTTTGAAATATTATAATTTAAAACGAGGACGGAGTCGACGGGACGTGCGACGCTCTCGGGCGGCTCAGACCGACTGGCTATACGTTCTATCGCGCGCCGCTGCGGTGGCGCACGGGTCTCTTCGTATGTTTCCGTCGGATCTCGTGCCGAAGGCCCAATCTCTCCGGCACCTCCCCCCACTCCCCCGCGCGTCAGGTTGCGCGGACCCAGGACTACGGGCGCGCGCGTTCCTTTCTCCCTCGTCCCTTGCCAGCCTCGCTTGCGAGTTTCCTCCTCTCTCGCTTCTCGGCCACTTCTTCGGATTCTCTTTTCCCTCCCTCGCACTTGACGAACGCCCGAGCGCTCTCGTTCTATCTTTTTCCCGTCTTCGTTCCTGCCCCGGCGAGAGTCGAGTGAACTTTTATCCGTCCATCTCTCTCGATGAACCACCTGGGTCTGTGTGTGGAACTCGCCGGCCGCAAAACTCGATGCTGTTGCTGCTCCGCTGCCGGCTCTGCTGCTGAGAGCCGATCCCCCCCCTCTTCGTACAGTCTCTCGCTCGCTCGCACGTCTGTCTGTCTATTCGCTGACGATTTCACGCGAGGGAGAGAAAGCTAAATCCCCCCCATCGATACCGCTGAGCGACGCGGCGATGCACTACTGTTACGAATAATGCATCGATATACTGTGTAACTGTCGGAGATTTTTGTGAGCGCTTAACGCCTCGACGTGCGCGAACGTATTTTCGCGGAAGAGGCGGAAATGGAGGGCATTGGAATGATTCTGCGGAGTCGAGGCTTTGAGGCAACGATCGATTGTTTGTTTTTTTTTTGTTTCGTCGTCGAAACCTTGTTTGGGTCAACCGGGCGAGCGCAGAATATCTTCTGGGGCACGTAGTTCGATGTATTTTTTCAGGCCGAATACGCTATTCGTATAACAGAGCATTTTTTTTCTCTGGCGCGACGGAACTTATGTTCGTTGCGATAACACAGAGAAAGATGTTGAATGTGGCGTTTTTGGTCGTCATTGGAAGTCAAACAGAAATTACAAATCTCGCTTCTGCAAACAGCCTAAAAAATATGCTTCGTGGTTTATCGATGCAAATTACGTTGTTAATTTGTAAATTGTTAATGTATCGAAATTTTTTTTTTACCGACCAAGGATTCATTAATTCGGATTCACGGTCAATTATAGCGGTTTTTTAAAAACATGATTGCAATTTTTGAAACACTCTCGTACTCGAGTCGCACATAAAAAATGCATTATGTGAAAGCTAGATATAATAAAAAAGAACTGTGCAGCAATAAATATCAAAGAGTTGGATTCGTAATGAAATAAGCGTGCCAGAAGTTCGAATCGACAGGAATACGGTCTCGTTGGTCAACTCTCCAGGGGCAACGGGGGACGGCTCGGTGAGATCCTGTCTGTGCAGGCCAAGGGTTCCTGCGAGTTAGCACTCGGTGCGACGGTCCCCCGGTCGCGTAGCTGAGCGTAGTACAAGCCGGCGCAGAAGGGAAAATCCCAGGTCTGCAATAGTCTATTGTACTCTTCGGAAACGCGCCCCTAAGGGCGTCGCGATTCTGTGGCAGGCTTTTCGTGTGCCATCACCGAAAGCCTGCCACGTTCGAATCAACCCCTCCTCCCCGGCCTTTCTCCCTTTCGAACGGGGCTCGCCCAGCTACATCCGGCAAACAAGTGAAAATTAAACTGCTCGTTCTACAACGATATCTCTTCGGATTAAACCACGCTCTACCCCCTATCGATCATCGAAAAAAACTATTTTCGTGCTTCTTCGACGATCGCTCATTTCTTTCAATCTGTAAATTGTATTAAATTTTTAATAAATTTTATCATTCTTTAGTAAAATTTTGTAGAATTTGTACAACGTAGCAAAATTTAGTGAAATTTAGTAAAGTATAACCAAATTTAAAGAATTTACTATAATTCACTAAAGTCATTTAGTTGTACGCTGATAAAAAATACGGTTGAATCAACTAAACATTCGGGCAGGGACTTTCATATAAATATTTTGTTGATACAGCTAAAAGATTGGTTAAGATTGGTTAGTTTAGTTCAACAATTTCTTGGACAATTTCACTGAAATATTTTTGACGCTTTAATATATTTTGTTCAACCAACAAAATATTTATTTGAACTACTTATAAGTAGTTTAATTTTATTACATTAATAATTCAGTATAATTTAATAAAATTTTATTAAATTTCATTAAATTTTGCTAAATTACTAATTTATTAAAACTATATTACTTACGTAATATAGTTAATTAAGTAAATTAATCGCTTACTCAAGTAAGTACTTATTTGACATAAGTAAATTACTTTAGCAAATTCATTAAATTCGTTCAATTTTTCAAAATTTTCCTACAATCGTCTAAATCTCACTGAATTGTAAAAAAAAAAAATTGTATTCGGTTACAATCGTCATACATTTGGATTGGGTTAGTCGCGGACCCTGACCACACCGAGCCGATTTCGAGGAGAGGATAGGACGTGTAAGCTGCTCGCTGAGTCGTCGAAGGGTGCCCCCGGTGGGTCTGTCGGAGGACCGCGATGTTTATGCGTCTCCGACGTAGCCACCACCGGCTCGCATGATTCACGTTCGTCCGGCTGAGCCGGAGGCTCTCCGATGCTCTCTTACCTCTCTCGCTTCGTTGCTCTCTCGCTCGCACTCGGGGAACGGGGGGAAGCCCCATAGCACACTCTACGGGGCCTCGCCGAGGAACTCTCGGTCGGACGGCGCGCACACGGCCTCGACGAAATATGTCAGCTCTCGGGACAGGAGAGCTCTCTCGCCCGCGATTCAGGAACCAGTCCCGTTGACTGTAAAACCGGGCAGACCCGAGTTTCGTTTCGGAGTATTATATACGGAATCGGCCATCCCGAGACCCGCTCGCATGCCTCAGGGCCGGACGCGATATTCCAATATGCGTTTTTCTCAAACTCCCTCCGAACTTTCGGCACGAACTACCGCTTCGGACAAAACGATGAGAAATACTTTGACCGGTATAATAACCGTTCTCGAATCGCGAAAATATGCGCTTCCACCCGAGCGAGAAAGAAAGGATTCCGTAAACGGGCGTTCGATGAGAAAGACCGATCTGCTTGAAGACAGTACGGAGACTGTTCACGATTTTTCTTCTTTAACCTTCTTCTTTTTTTTTTGTCTTGCGGTCGGATATAAGAAAATATTTCAGTAATGAGATAGGGGCTCAGTGTCTTGGACGTTGAGACTTTGTGACAGTAATTGGGCTGTTAAGATATTTCGAGATCAAATTTACTGGAAAATAATTGGTGAAAATCCACATTTTTTTTAGGCACTTCGGGTTTTACATTGCAACTTTTATTTCTATTGTTGGGCGATTAATCTTATTTCTCTTTGGGCACACGGCCCGAGATGGCCTTGATTTGTCTAACAAAAAGTCGAATCGAACAAATGAAATCGAGGCCCGAAACGTTGCAAGATCGAGTGCGTCCAGTATATTCCCGTTTTACATTTTTTCAATCTCTAAATTTTCAAATCTTTTCACAAAAATTTCAAATTTCTCTCGTTCGAGCGATTCCAGTAGATTTCGGTTTTACATTTCTTTAATTTCTAAATATTCAATTTTCCTCACTAAATTTTCAAATTTCTCTCGTCCGAGCGAGTCAAGTAGATTTCGGTTTTACATTTCTTTAGTTTCTAAATTTTCAATTTTCCTCATTAAATTTTCAAATTTCTCTCGTCCGAGCGAGTCAAGTAGATTTCGGTTTTACATTTCTTTAATCTCTAAATTTTCAATTTTCCTCACAACAATTTCAGAATTCTCTCGTCCGAGCGAATCGGCGATAACTGTAAAATTTTAATCGGGCAACTCGCATAACCATCGCTACGGTGATTGTTATCGTTATTTTTATTTTTCCAAGTAATTAGCGACACTGCATTTTGGCGTTACGAGAACGGTACTCTGCACGACTCTGCTGTTTGCAGCCTACGCTAAAAAAAAATCTCAAGCCTGAGCACGAGACCAAAGTAGGTGTCGTACAACTGGGACGTCGCGAGCCTGTGAAAAAAAAAACACACACACACACACACACGGAGCCGTGAATAATCGCACGCTTCGAGACCGAGATTCTTTTTTCTCCATAATTAATTATTGTCCCTACGGCTAATTAATTAGGCGTATCGCGAGGTAGCCAGCCAGCACGTGACACGAAGATTCCCCGTTGCCAATTAAGACCTCAGAGTCGCGTTGTCTAGTACACCTTATTTGCTGGCTTAGAGCTCGGAGCCCTCGATCGTTCGGCGCCGACGAACGAGATTTTCCTTCGCCCAAAAAGAATTCATCGAGTCGACCCTTTCGTCGGGAAGCTGCGTATCGCCGCGCTGGCTGTGCGTGAACGTCGCGTGCGCGGCGGTGCGGATCGCTGTATCGTGACAGGGGCTGCTCGGTAAATCCTGAGGAATCTTTCGACTCGCCCCGGCGCGTTTTCATCCTCAGATTCGTTTCATATCGCCCGTGATTATAGCGTTTCGATAATCTGTCCGCGTGTCCTTTGCCGCAAGAAAATTGCACACCGACATGCCACATGTGGAAAATCGGGGTAAAATGGACGAAATTGCGAAGCTGTAACGGCAGACGGCAGACGAAATAGCCGTAATGGAACAAAATGGCAAAGCTGTAAGCCCAAGACGCGGACCAAAATGGCGTGGAGCAAAAAAAAATCTGAAAAATTCATGGGAACTCTGCAAGAGACGGTAAAGCGAACACAATGCGCATGCGCGGAAACAAAATGTTCTTACATTAAGCACATATTTCCCGTTCACAGACGTCCGAGATTATTTTTTTGGTTCATTTTACAATTATTTTCTTGCTTAGTTTACAATTGTTTCATGTCGTTTTTAACATTGATTTTGCAGTTGAAAATTATGGTCAATTCGCAAGAAAAAATATTGTCAAATTAGCAAATAACAATGTAGACCTTTGCAGACTGAAAGAGTTTTTTAAATACCCCGTTTTGCTCCGAACATAAATTTTTCTCCCATGTTCAGATTAATTATCAAAAATTTCGTTTTATTTAATGTTTTATAATAAAACAGTCAATTGATAGCTTCGGTCTTTTTCTTATTACGATCTTGTATACTCAATTGTCTAACTGTGCGTACTCTGCACTATCGTTGTCTTAGATACAATAAAAAAAATCAACACTTCACTGTAAGCTTTTGTACTTCTACACTGTAAAAAAATTTTGTTTGATAATTAATGAACAGTATTGGAAGCTTCTTTACATAAACCGTTTCTGAAATTTTAAACACATGTGCGTTGCAATTTTACAATAAAATTTGTATTTTTCATGAACATTTTTGTAAATTTTGCAGCAAAAAATTTGTAATTTTAGTATCTGGTATTTTTATTTTACAAGCAAAGTACATTAATGTTTAGTTAATATGAGTAATGTCAGAAAATTTCAAGTTCCAGTACATTAAATTTACAATTTATTTTTACAGTGCATGGTATTTAGGCGATTTATTCCAGTAGTAAATAAAATTCTATCTATCTGTCTATCTATGATAGAAACGGCCCTAGCATCCCGTTTTGCCGTGGCGATCCTATATATACACGTATATATGTATACTGGTATAGCATTGATATGGATTCACGAACTCTCGCGTGGCATGGTATCCGATCGCGAGTTCCGCGAAACGGAAACGATCAAACGAGCGACGACTCTCTCGCCGATGTTTCTCTATCGCGAGAGGGAGAGAGATAAAGTTTATTCGAGTTGTCGACGCGACGAGAGAAACGATCCAGAAAGACCCGAGGATAAATCGTCATGCTCCGAAGATATTGCGACCGTTGAATCTAGTTCGTCGAGTTAATCGATTTTATCGAGACTGTTGTTTATTTTTTATTTTATTTTTTTTATATAGGAAAAAAAACTTCTTTGGTCTTTTTGTCAATTCAATGTGGACAAGCATGAGCAGCATAATATCGCGATTCTCGATCGTCGAGCTCTCATGAGAGTCCCCGAGAGGCTCGGACGAGAATCCCGATGCATTAAACCCGACGTGGCAACGACAAATGACTCAATGCAGGATGCGCAACTCGCTCCCTGATGATCCTTTCGTAAATAATTTAATCCAATTCGCCGCCGAGATATTCCGCTACATTAAGGTTAATATAAAAATTAATTTTTCATTTCCGTATCCATCAGATTAAAAATGGATTTTTTGGCGATATTTTTTTTTCATTGGTGATCGAGCAATTTACCGTCGATTTTATGAAGCAAATATTAATTCTTGCTGAATATTCATTTATGCAAATCAACATAAATTTATTGGATTTTTTGTTGATGTTTTTGAAAAAATAATGGACAGGGAATTATTATTGTGTCCATGAAAAAATAGCTTAATTCGTACTTTAACTATTATTATTATTAGAGTACCAATAAAGCTAGTTTTCATGGACGCACACCGACGTGCAGCCAACGCTCAAGTGAAACAAGCATCTTTATTTCTCGTCACAAAATGAGTGCGTGTTTGAGATTAAACATGATAGCGCCGGGAATAAAAATATGAATGACGATATACTCGATCGAGCTAAGATTAATATAAAAATTAATTTCC
Source organism: Ichneumoninae sp. A BG-2022a (assembly GCA_030522665.1). Lineage (NCBI taxonomy): Eukaryota > Metazoa > Arthropoda > Insecta > Hymenoptera > Ichneumonidae > Ichneumoninae sp. A BG-2022a. The sequence continues at coordinate 46,015 of JAPYZC010000193.1, forward strand.
GTATCCGTCAGATGAAAAATGTATTTTTTTTTGCTTTTTTTTCGTCGATTCTATCAAGTAATTATTACCCCATTGTAAATATTTAGTTCTTCAAATGAATATAAATTTATTGGAATTTTTTTGCCTTCTTGAAACAATAATGGACAGGACTGAATTATTATTCTGCCATGTCGACTATTGTCGCGTCCATGGGAAAATATCTCAATTCATACATCAACGATTATGACCATCGAAGTACCAATCAAGCTATCCTTCACGGAAGCGCCCCGACGTGCGTCCAATTCCCGAGTGAATCGAGAATTTTTGTTTTTCGTCACAAAATGAGTTCGTGCCGCGAGACAAAACGAAAGATCGTTGGGAATGAAAATATTAACGACGATGAGCCTACACGTGCAATACGAGATGGTCTCGATCGAGAGGGTGGGGGGGGGGGGGCTGGAACGAGGTTCGGGCAAAAAAGGCGATATACGAGAAGTAATTAAGTGTATTCGCCTCGGATGAAAGAAAAGCTCGCGGACCGAAATTATAGAGAGATACATCCCGTTCGTTTCTTCGTCGTTAGGCCAAGTTCCCTTGTGCGCCGCCGCGTGACCAGTTTTGTCATTAGCGCTCACGCAGGGTTCACGAAAAATTAATGCCCGAGCGGTTGTTCGCGCGACGACGGGGACCGGGCCAGAAGCCCGAGAAGGGCCGCGTTTAATTGACGTCAAATTGGGCCCGGGCGAAGATTGGATCCGCGAGGAATATCGAAGCCCGCGACGACGAAGGCGAGGAAGGCATCGCGAGCGGCGTATCGCGCCCGCAGCGAAACCCATGCGTATACAGTTAAGCGCGAATCAACGACGATGAAGAAAAAGAAGAGAGCCGTAAACCACTCCGTCCGATCAGCCTTTACGAGGCCATCAAATTTCTCGATGAAAACATTCCCGATGAGAATATTAAACGGACCGAGTTCGCCCTCGTGGGCACGAACCGATATCGCCTGTACGCACTGCGAAATCCTTTGGCACGAAACGAGAGTCTCAAACTTTTTGCTGTACTGGCGAGAAAAAAAAAGCAACGAAGTAAGGCAACGCGAGAGTAAATTGAAAAAGTGCACTCGGCGAGGTAAAATGTTGCACGGCGAGGTTGAGGCGAACGAATTGGGTGTGCTTATCAAAAGTCGACTTCGACACACCTCCTTCGGCTCGTGGACGCAACGGCGCGTACACGAAACTTTGCATGCCCAATCGTTGAACCACTTGTTGTTATTCAATTGTTTTCGACCTCGCGGCAGCCAAGTGCCAATTTTTTTATTTTTCGAGAGGGTTTCTTTTCATTGTTTTATTAACGATGAGATGTAAAATGTAAAAAAGTAGAAATGATACGTCAAGTCCTTAAAATGGGTTTTCTCGTTCATAGTACATACCTCAAGTAGTATCTGTGAATTATTTCAGATTTTTCTCGGCATGCTACCGGCCAGCCCGAATCTCTATGCGAGCGAACAAACTCGTTTAGAGCCTTAAGGCCCTTTAAAAATACATTTAAAGAGTCACCTTTGAGGAAAAACTCTTCGGTACTGGATAGTACATACCTCAAGTAGTATCTGTGAATTATTTCAGATTTTTCTCGGCATGCTACCGGCCAGCCCGAATCTCTATGCGAGCGAAAAAACTCGTTTAGAGCCTTAAGGCCCTTTAAAAATACATTTAAAGAGTCAGCGCTGGGGAAAACTCTTCGGTACTGCATAGTACATACCTCAAGTAGTGTCTATGAATTATGTCAGAATTTTCTCGGCATGCTAACGGCCAGCCCGAACCTCTATGCGAGCGAACAAACTCGTTTAGAGTCGTAAGGTCCTTTAAAAATACATTTAAAGAGTCACCTTTGACGAAAAACTCTTCGGTACTGGATAGTACATACCTCAAGTAGTATGTACTTTAGTCGTAAATTTTTAAATAATAAAAAAAATTGTTAAGAAAAAGAAATTAAATAAATTAATTGTCAAAAGTGAAAACGTCTTCGGATGCGTATAATTGCAATGAATTGCTCCAGAACTTCTAATCTCGTCATCAACACTATTCACGACACATAATAAAAATAAAAAAAACTGTAGCGCGTTCGGAAACTGGGGCGTTTACCTTGTGCATAAATTCCCGCGACTGCATGAATAGCCAGTGCAAAGTCGAAGAATTTTCGCATTCCACCTGAGTGGAAGCGAGCTTCCAGCGTGCCCGGTTCGGTGCCGTGGCTCTCTGTTGCGATGCAAAGTAGGGAGGAACTCGAGCGAGCGTGTGTTCCGAGGCTGGTCTCTCCCTCTCGGCGTTTAGAAAATTTACGAGACACAGCACGAGAATCGAAGGAGATCGATTCGAGCGCATTCGAGCGCAACGATAACGGATCCTGCGATGCTCGCTCACCATCTTTCCCTCTACCTCCTCCGAGTCTTTCTGTAATCCTCGTCCAAAGCCCGTCGTTAATTCCTCGAGCGTGTAATAACGTTAGTACCAAAGTGCTTGCAAAACGACGAGATGACTGCAAGGATAAACATATGTATATAATATATATACATATGCACTGTTTAAGGAACATATACAGATAAATATATCAAGTGTCCAGGGGCGCTAGTGACGCAAACGCGAGATTGTATATATCGTTTATATGGTTCACATAAATGCAAAGGAGTGTGCGCGCCCGTTAACGCGACGGATTAACGTCGTTAACGAAACACACTGGGCGACGGCGATCGCGACGACCGCGACGAGTGCAGAACCGTACCGAGGCTTTTCCCACCGTAATTGCCCGAATTGGGAACGACCCGATAATTGTTACGTCAACCCTGCTCCATGGGTTCCTCCGTTTCTTCTTTCCTATCAGAACGGTCAACGCGTTTCCTCGTCACGACTTTCTCCTAACTATCCTTATTGTATTTATTGTATTTATTGTATTTATTGTATTTATTGTATTTATTGTATTTATTGTATTTATTGTATTTATTGCATTTATTGCATTTATTTTATTTTTTAATTTTTTCAATTAATTTTTTGTTTGAGAGACGCTCATAACTTTTTAAGCAAATGGCTGCCTCGATTCGCTTAGACCTTGATAGCAAAAAAATTGTTACAACAGATAGTAAATACGCGTAATGTATGAGAAGACAGATGAGAGAGGAACAGCTTGGTGAGATCAATTTTGGGCGACGCGGTCGCGAAAGTTTCGAGCTCGCCGGAGCAGACATCAATGACGCTTGCACTTGTGTCTTCGATTGACCAATAAAACTCCGCAAGATATTTTATTGAGCTATCTCACGATCATTTCCTCCGGCATACCTTTCACCGGGAACAGCGAGCCGAACTGTCGCGCCTTGAAACACCGATCATTGTCGAGATATAATTATTCCTTCTTCGATACGACATAACTGAGCGTGCGCACTCGTTACTTACGACTCGTACCACGAGTTTATTGCAGGATACACGTACAACCACGGCACGTAGAGTCCACAGTCTCCGTATGCAATAAAGAATGACAGTTTTAAAGCGCATTTGCATGTTGCTGCATCTCGCCAAGCTCGTTATTATTTATTTTTTATTTATTTATTTCTTATGACCGGCGAGTTATGTTTTTTTTATTATTTTATTTTTATTGAAGGTCCGTCCGAGGGACAGTCGAGCATCGTACGCGACACAGGGGAAAGTGAGCGAATGCCGTCCACCTGTGAGACACGCAACTGAGATCTTAAAATCTCAGTCGTAAAATGAATTTTCGAGAAATAAAAAAAAAATATATACAAGTTTGGAAATATTATCAACGAATATGATTAACAATTGACAAAAATTATCAGTTCAGAGTAGACTAAAATAATTCCAGCCGACTATTTCATTTCGGCAATAATAAAAAATTATCTAGCTGGCTGATGCAAAGAGTTCATCTAAACATTAGTTTAAAAATCAATAATATAAATAATAAATTACCGATAAATTTGGAGAAAAAATCATGACTGTAAAATTTCATTTCGCGAATCCCAATGGATATAGCCAGTAGCTCATATTGCCCCTCAACACCTATATTAGTGTTGTTTTACGCCCTAAAAAAATGATATTCATCAAAGTTTTAACTTATACCAGGGCTCAATTTATTTTTACTGTTAAAACAGCGATAAAACTTGTCGCCATTATTAATATGCCAAGGTACATTCTTATGCGGAAATATTGACCAAATCACTAAATCGACTTAAAAAAAAAATGCTGGAGCAGCTAAAACGTACGTAACAAAATAACCCAAGGCTCGTATTGACATTGCCGCTCGATTCTTCAAAAATTAGCCCGGCCGGTGTTCGCTCACTCTCCTCAATCCTTCACCCACGTACCGGCAACAATTTTATAAAAATCTATACAGGGGACGAAAGAATTCAATCGAGGCTTAATTGCATTTCATTTGATCGGAACTTTCGTCACTCGTGAGCGCATTTATTTGTCGACGGAGCGGCGATATCTCGCTCCTACTTGACTGCCGACGCGCCTCGACGATAATTAGAACACGAGCAATGATTACAGTACGTGGGATAGAGCCACGATCTACCGCGCTGAATACTTCATCGATAATGTTGAGCGAGGTCGAGGCGTCCAGCGAGTTTAAGGCCACAACCGAGGCGCTGTGCTGTGCGCAACAAACACGTCCAGTCTATCGTGGAAAATTGCAGTCCGACACCGATAATAATATTCCGTGAAAATTTCATGGTGCTCATCGCGACTCGTCGCGCGAATATTCTAACGAAGCTCACAGCGCCAGCGGTCGCAATTAAAATCGAGCGATTTCTCAGGATAATTTTAATCCGGAACGTTGACCCCGCCGTTTTATTCGTCGCTCTCTCGTCGTAAGCGAGGGCAGAGATCTATTCGCTAACTGGATCGGGAATTACACTGGGCCACGCTAATTTGTCACGATTAATGTAAAAGGCGAGGCGCCTATGAATGAGCGAAATAATACATTTTTGAAGATTTTTTTTTACAATGATAAATAACTATTTACTTCTCACGTAAGGGACTAAAAGGAGGCTCGAGAGTGGGCCAGTGCGCAAAGTTCGAAGTAGTCGAACACAAAAAAAAATTGGGGAAAAAATCGGACCAGACTTGACTGGCTGTAACATCAGCGACTAATAATTTTACTTCACTCTTCGCCTATTTTTCTGGTAGCCTTTCCTCTATTATTTTCTGCTTTCTACTTTGCGTCTACCATGCCAATTATTATTACTTGTAAATGGCGCTAGTTATATCCTTTAAACAAATAGATAAACAAAATTATTCTCATCCTCGTTGTAGCAAAAAAGCAAACGGCAATCTGATGTACTCGCAGCCAAGAAGTTTCCCACACGTGAAAGGTCGACGTTCGAATTTAAATGTCTCTTATTTTGTAACTTAATTTTTTTAACCTTATTCACTTAAATTTTTATCACCGATGTTTCCCGTTTTTGCGAGATACATTTTTAAAAGCATAACATTTCGAAAAAAAAATCGTTCGAATAATTAAACTTCACCAAGAAAAAATTGTGCAACGAATACAACGAAAATGCATCAGTTCAGTAGGAAAGTACGTTGTCGCATTTCGGTGCGATGATAAGTTTTAGCAATCCAACGAGAATCGGCGCTTCTATGATTCACAGAATTTAAATTCAACCCGCGCGTCCGCCCGGTTAAACCAGACGCGTGATCCTCGGCTTGATAAAATTTTTCTCTCCACCGACTCGCGATTACCGAGTACGAAAAAAATATATAATCTCCGTCAACGACGAATGAGTCGTCGCGGAGCGATGCGTAGAGATGCGCGCGTCCGACGCACGACAAAGCGTGACATTAGTTTCTCCACTATGAAATAAAAAAAAAACCTTGCGAACCGGCTGTCCGATCCCGCATCCGGCACAATTCGAAATTTCCACCGCGGGTCATTCGAGTCACGTATGAGAACCGAGGACCGACTCGCGATTATGTTTCTTCTCTCGCACTCATGGTGGCTTTCGGAATCTAGCCGAACCTAACTGACCACGCTTCTATTCCCTCAAGCGATGCCGCGCTACCACAATGATCAAACACGTTTTCTGCGAACACTTTGTCCTCCTTACGACTCTCTTTGAATTATCTTCTCTATCAGTCACTTGGAATCCCCTTATTCCACTTTCCGTAGGTCCGAGAAAAATATACAAATTGCACGCGTATCGACGGAGGGGGGGGGGGGGGGGGGGAGTGAGAGAGAGATAGAACGAAGCGTTTATTCCGTGCTCTGGGGCAAAACCCCCTAAGACCACCGTGCCGCAAACGCAACATACATGCGGGTATTCAATAATGCAACTGTAAAATCCAAACCTACAGCTGAACCTAAAATTAAACGTAAATTAAGTGAACTTAAACTTAATATAAGAACCTAACCTTAAACCAAGAAGCTAAATTTAAGCTAAGAACCTAGACTTACCCTAAGAACCTAAACTTAAGCTAAGAACCTAGACTTACCCTAAGAACCTAACCTTAAACCAAGAAGCTAAACGTAAGCTAAGAACCTAGACTTACCCTAAGAACCTAAACTTACCCTAAGAACCTAAACTTACCCTAAGAACCTAAACTCGCCGTAAGAATCTACACTTACTCTAATTTAACTAACCATATGAAATGAAACTTACCCTAAGAACCTAAACTTACCCTAATAATCACGGCATATGGAGCATAGTGATAACCTAGTGATAGCATAGTAACAGCATAGTGGTAGTGATAACAAAAAAAGGGGTCAAGTAACCCAAGTAAGTAGGGGAGAGGGTTTGCTCAAATGTGCGCAAGAAGAGGCTGTGGGCCGAGAAGTGGGTGGCGATTCGTGAGAAGCCGGAAATACAGCACAGTTCGGAACTCGAGCAGAATAAGCTCGATGACTCCGAGTGCAGGTGCCGAAGGTCGGAGACCTCGGGAGGGAATCGCTCGTTGTTCGAAAGAAGGAATGGAATCTCCTTAATGCAGGCGCAGGTGCGCGCCTCCCGCAGGACGTTCCGCTCGGGCAGCCAGCTGGAACCCTCTCGGTTATGCAGTCCGGTGACAGGGACCACTAAACGGTGCTGGCTACTATGCCTTTGTGGGGTGGCGCGACTATCCGCGTGACCCCCGCGATACAAATTAAGTTTCTATCGGGAAAAAAACTTGGCTGATTTTTTTTGCTTTCTTCTTGACTGTAAAGGCCGGAATTTCAGACCCAAATTCGATCTCTGAATCAATCTTAGCATCGATCGTGAATTTCAGTACGAACTTAATTTTTTTTTATCACTTCTTTAGATCGGATTATGAAGTACGATCTTAAAGGACGAATTTTAATTTTCAAGAACGAAGTTTTATTGTTAAAAATTATCTTTAAGATCAAAACTTCATTTCCCGAGTTTGAACTTGAGTTCGGACACTGACTAATCGAATTTGAACTAAGATTTTCGTGAGAGTTCCATTTTTTTATATGAAACTTCATTCCTGAAATTCGAACTATGAAGTTTGATCTTGAAGAACGATCTTCAAGGTAGAAATTCACTCGCTAAGTTCAAACTTGAGTCTCATTTCAAGCTCGAACTTAAGCTCCTTGAAATGGTAGCTACAAATTCGCTCCCCAACTCTCTTTTTTTGCACAATAAAATCGTTCCTAAGCTAGTGCTTTTTGGTTCTTTTTCATTACGTCTCTATCCCTTCGACAGCCGGCGACCGCGGAATTGTCCCGCAATCGGAAACGAATCTCAGACGTGACGCCGCCTGATGAACATTTTTCAATTCGGTACGCGAACGAAGGATGCGAAATTTTAAATGACGCGTGAGATTGATCGTCCCTTTCGTACGTACAGTGTGTTACAGTACCGCAATCCCTCAGCGTCCTCATCTACATCTCTCGTCTTCTTTGCGCCAACTGCTTCCACGTTGTTCGCACAGGGAAGGGGGCAGGGGGAGGGGAGTCCGTGATCAATCGGTAATTGCGAGGACAAACTCGAGCGACACTCTTGCCTCTTGGGACTCGGTAAAAGCGACGTAAGCAGCAAGGATGCGAAGAAGTGCAGCCTGATGTCTCCCGACTGCGCGGAACACGCTCGGTTTCTCTTCCTTATATTTTCTTTCTTCTGCTTTTCTTTGGTCCCTTCTTCCTTTTCTTCTTCTTCTTCTTTTTCTCTCTTCGAACGAGAATGTCCGGACATTCTCGATGGACGAGCCGATGCTCGGTCCACGAGCCATTATTCTATGAGCCCGTTCTCTATATACGATATTTTCCGCAAACATAAAGTCGCATCGTCTATGAGAATCATGGTTAGCAAGCGAATTCGTACTTAGTGTTTCGAGGAGCTTCAGTTCGAGCTTGAGTTGGTGGGACTTGAGTTTGAACATAGGAAGTGAATTTTGATCTTGAAGATCATTCTCTGTGATCAAATTTCATTAATTAAAATCAAACTTTATTCATCAAGATCGAAGTTCATTCATCAAGATTAAACTTTATTTATCAAGATCAAACTTCATAGCTTGATCTTGAGGAATGAAGTTCGATATTAAAAAATGAAGTCTCACGAAAATTTTAATTCAAAATTCGATCAATCCGCGTCTGGACCCAAGTTCAAACTCGCGAAATGAAGTTTTGATCTTAAAGTCTTAAGCAGCAGGGCTACGAAGAAGTGCAGTCCAATGTCTCTCAACTCTTCGGAACACGTTCGGTTTCTTCCTTATATTGTCTTTCCTCTGCTTTTCTTTCGACCATTCTTCCTTTTCTTCGTCTTCCTTTTCCTTCGAGGGTCTTTCCGTACGGACATTCTCGATGGACGAGCCGATCCTCCGTCCACGAGCCATTATTCTATGAGCCTTCTCTCTATATAACAATATCTCCCGCAAACAGAAAGTCCCGTCGTCTCTGTGAGAATCGCGGCGAGCCGGATACACTACTGCATCGTCGTCCAACGATTTAGGTAATAATGGGTTAAAAAATAATCACGGGTTATAAATCGAGTGGCGTCTCGCGGCAGCGCTATATATATCGGTAGAAGGTATCTATCGGTCCCATATTCGGAGGACAGCGACGCGGCTTATCCTCCGGGATATATTGCCACACTGAGAGTTCCGAACGAGATGAGATGGGATGGGCTTTTGAACTTGGAAAAACTTCCGGGTTTTTATGATCGACCGCTTAAGGAGGTGGATTGTTAGGAGTTGGGTTTTATTGGCGTTCCGATAGCTAAAGAACCCCCTTTTTCCGTCAGTTTCTAACCCAAGGCATATTTAGGATTTTTGTGTGTTTTTTTTTTTTTTTTTTTTTTTTTTTTTTTTTTTTCTTTTTTTTTGTTTTTTTTGTTTTTTATTTTTTTTTTTTTTTTTTATTTTTTTTATTTTTAATTTTTCGACGAATAAATTTTCACGGCAAATATGATGCAATATTTTGACTTAAGAATTGTGACGCGTTTTTGCCATTTTGGAAAGATGCGCATCCTTCGACGAGTCCAAATTGGGGTATCTTCGCGAAAAGGATGCATCTTTCGACAGATCTTAGGTTTATGCATATATCGAATGCTGTGGTATAATATTACATTTTAAATTACTGAAAAAAAAAAATTTAATTCACTCACTTGTAAGATCCGTGAGTGTTCTTGCAAGTCCCGTACATGCAGGGCTCGTACTCGCACTCGTCGATGTCCTCGGCGCAATTTATCCCCGTGAATCCCGAGGCGCAGGTGCACCGATAATCGTCATCGAGCGAGTTGCACTCCGCGCCGTTTCTGCACGGTGACGTCGCGCAGTGATCCAATTTTTCGCAGCGTTCGCCTGTTTTTGAAAATTAATTGTGAAAAAAAAATGATCAGGAACACATTATACACATTTTTTCTCAAGATGCTTTACAATGTTTTCACTAAAAATAGAACTATAAAAAAAATCGTCAGCCGAATAGTTCAATGTATTTTTTTTTTTTACACCGAACGCAGATTATCGGTTTTGGCTTCAAAATGTTTGTTTCTAAAATTTCTATATTGAGCATTCGAAGCGATTGACGATTCACACAAACATCTTTCAGTTCCGATCTTTTGCAGTCAATCGAGCGAATAAATCGACAACGTTTTTTATTATTTCGATACATTTTGGGTCATCGATTTTTTGTTTTATAGGACAGAGACATAAAGCTGGAGGGCAAAGTTGGATCTTCCTACCAATGCCGATCGGTGAAACTAATTACCGGCCTTTCGCTAATTCCCATCGCAATCTAGCGCGCTCGTCTTTCTCCGATGTGGGCGAATGAGCAGTCGGCATTAAAGGTGTCCCTTTCCCGGAGTCACGTCAGAGATATACCTGACGCGAGTTGAGAGTTTCTCAACCTTTCGATTCGGGACGTCTCTAAGAACTGTTCGTCACAATATTTTCATCGAGAAATTGCGCAACCGCAATTACATTGCGATCATCGATCTCATTAGGATTTTTACGGTCTCCGAGACGTTCACAGACGCGCCTTGAGGACCATCGGAGACGGAGAAGCGAGACTTTTGTCCGAAAGGGGTAAATCGAGAATCACTGGACCAAAGGAAACGCCGCGAGCTTCTACCTCGCCAATTATTTGGCTCGGACTCTTACAGCGTATCTTCCGCTGAATTCCACGAGTTCCCGAACTTGTTCTCCAGTCGTCGGAGCGCGCACGTGCCAAGATCGACGGGCTCTTCGGGACAATTTAATTTTCATAATAAACTCCTAATTCCAACCGATCTTTTTTTCTTTTCGTCTTATAATGAAACTTAAGCCTGGAACACACGTGGATCTGATGGACCCTGCTTCGAGAAGGTATTGAGTTTCTAAAGAATTTAACGTTTTAGGTATTTATTTTGCAGCTGAGAACGTCCATAATATTTTACCTTATCGATATGGCGCCGCAACAGACATCGCGATTACATTCTGTCGTCCCGTTTTGACTATAATTAAACTTAAAAGTTTTGCAATGTAGGAAGACATCGGTCCCAGCCCGGTGAACGATGTCAAAGATATGCGTGATGTTTCAGGATTAATATATTAGAAATAAATGGGATGGAATTTTTGTAATAATATTTTTTATAATAAATTCTTAATAGTAACCGATTTTTTAAATTTATTTATAATGAAATTTAACGCTGGAAGACCACACGAAAATGTTGGGTTTCAAAGTGTGTCGTTTTAGGTATTTTTTGTGAAAGCGTGTAACATCCCTAATAATTTACTATATCGATATGGCGCTTCAGCAGATCGTGTCGTTTCGTTTGCGAATATAATTAATCTTAAAATTATTGATTTTCGGGAAATTTTTGTAATCTACGAAGAAACCGGGTCTGTCAGCTCCGTTGTATGGTGTCATCGAGGTGCAAAAATATGCGCGGTGTTCCACGATCAATACAATGAAAATAAACGGGATTATATAAAAGGAAAAAACCTCGTTCTTTTTTTCTCACCTAGGTCGTCGGATGCGTGTAATACAAACGGAAAACGGTATAATCAATGTGGAGAATAAAACATTAATTGACACGGCACACACCGTGATTACGCGATGCCCTGGTTGAAAACTCAATTGACGGAATACAAATAAAAAAAAAAAGATATCGCGATTAACCGACCGACGATCAAGATATCACAGTTTCCCACGCTCAACTAGCGATTCTATAATTATTCCTCGATATGTATAATATTAAATTTTTTCCCCTACATATCCGGTCACACCTCGTTGCCTTGCCGCGACTCAGCTATGCATATCGACGCGGCGTTGTTTGTACAATAATTACGCGTGACTCGGTTAACGGTTCTTCGGTGTCGGATCTCCGCGATGCGGAGACGCGTCGACGTCGGATCGCGTAATCGACGTCTTCGCCGTCATCGTTCGGACGGCTCTTACTTACCTTGATTTTAGCCCACGCACCCGTCGACTACGCCTTGCGAATTGTTACGTTTCGCCGTACCATTTTATCGCTTTGTCCATTTTTTTTCATGTCTCTCCGTTCGATCTGCACGTTTATGCAAAGCCGCAAGGACTCGCTGATCACCGGGATATCAACGCGTCACGCTTTTATGCCTCTCGATGACACACCCGACAGCTACAATCGACCTATCGCGACCTCCCATTGCGATACAATAAAACCTGTTGTACCCACGCTGACAATTACCGTTGCTATGATCTAATAACAATATTACTTGTTGTAACACATGCACAGAAAGTCCCACTTTTCGTGCCTATAACGCGTGGCGAAAGTGACGCATTTTGGTAAGCCGTGCGAGAAAAAATACGACGCATGCGCAGATCATACTAGTTACTTTCTTACACGACTTTTTACACTCTACTGATTTTTTTGCACGCTTTCGCCACCCGACAGGCATAAAAAGCGGGAGTATTTGTGCATTGGTTATAAAATAGTAATTTAAGACACTAGTGCGTTAAAACTTTTTCTGTCGAGTGTGACTTTGCAGCACGAGCCGAAGGCGACTACTGCAATCGCACGAGTTCAGAAAAAGTTTTTCGCACGTGTATCGTACCAAACTTTACTTCACGAGGTGTGAATATTGAAATTTTTGCACCGAGTGTAATAATAGTACATTACGATACTAGTGCGAAAAAACGTTTTCTGACGAGTGTGAATTTGCAGCACTCGTGCAGCCAACTTCACAACCTTCGTCAAAAGACCGCTTCTTCGCAACAGTATTGCAAAGTGCTATTATTTGTGGGCATTTTATTTTCGTTATTTTATATTATTTTTCTTTTTTTTTTTTTTTTTAGCGTTCTGCATCCGCTTACCGGTGTATCCAGTGGCGCAGGTGCACACGTAGTCGTCGAGAGATTTGAGGATGCAGGAAGCCCCGTTCTTGCAGGGGGACGAGTCGCACGCGTTGTCCATCCGGATTTCGCAGAGGCTCGCACTAAATCCCACGGGACAGGAGCACACGAACGAGGGTGGACGGCCATCGATACCCTCGCGCACTCTGCACGAACCACCGTTCTGACAGCGCGGACCCTTGTGACAGGGATTCAGATGCTGACAGTACTCGCCCACGTACTTTGATGTGCAGCTGAAAGATAAACAAAAAAAATCATGATATAGCAATATTTTTTACGATGTTGATTTATATTTTTTTTCAATAGTGAATTATTGTCACGAAAAATTATATACGAAAATAATATATTATTATCGTGATCCGAGGAAAGGAAAAAAAATCTTAATAATACCAAAGAGAATCCCGGACTGAAGGGCCCAGGTCGATGGGCCTTTGTCAATGGGTATAATTATCGTTGGGTATAAAACTCGTATAAGATTATAACTGTACAAATGTATAGCATTGGCAATAAATTTCTTTGACTACGACTACTATATTATTATTCTAAATGCGATAAAAGAATTTCAGGAGAGTATTCGTTATAGGAATACGAAATGTCGAAGGAAACATATGTATGGGGAGGCTTTTTAAGGCTAACCACCCTCAAAGGGTATACCAGAAAATTAAAAAAAAAACCATAACTATATTATTATTTCGTAGTAAGTTATTATTATTATTTTTTAAAAAATATTATTCAATATTTTTAATAGCAACTTGAAAAACAATGAAATGATTCTAATTCATTCCGATGAATTTTCGTGTAGCATTATTTATCTATTCTTTGTTGCCGTTTATTTTACAGTGTTTTTTCAATCGACGGTAGTTCGAAGCGATGGAGGAAAAAATCACAAAAAGATCGTATCGAGACGGGGTCGTGGTGTGCTGAGACTCGAATTCGAGGAAAAAAAGAAGTTCGTTCGAGAGGCGATCTCTACTTGGGCCTGTTACTGTTGCCGGACAAGTTGAAGAACTCTGGTTGATTGCCCTGCCGTAAAAGACTCTCCGTTGTGAAGCGGGCGCGGAATCGCTGCCAGAGGAATCGAGAAGGCCAAGAAGAAAGAGGACGAAGAAGAGGGAAGAGATTCTCGAGGGCGGTTCGCGTTGCTTCTTAAGGAGCGCGAGAGCCTGCACCTATAAAGATTTTTCTTACTATCGATACCCTACACCGCAGTTATCCTATCCTTTTCTCCTCGGTAACGTCGTTGTTTTCCACCGACCGGCTGTTTCTTCACAGGTGATCCCCGGTGTGTCTTCTACCCAAAGGCAAGAACGCGGCTGTCCGCGGGATTTATGAACTCCTTCGCCACCCCCTTCCTCCCCTCGGCTTCGCGGAATATTCATTGGATTTCCCCCGAAGCGAAAACCCTTGTCGATTCGTTAACAACTCTTTACCGAGCTGTGCAGTGTCGATTTCTCAATTTCAATCTTTTTATCTCTCCGTTATTCGAAATGTATATTAAAAAGAATTTATATTTAACCATTTTGTTTTTGCAATCGCAGAGCGATCAAATAAAAGCTTGGAATAAAAAATTCTATGTTTGGAACGTAAGCAAACTTTACTAAAAAAAAACATTGTTTTAATGATCAATTAAAAAAAAAAAATTTGTGTTCTTTAAGTATGCGTTAAATATTTCAACCCATCATTTCTGTTCCACTTGTATTTACAATTTTTAGTTGACAAGTCCCAAAAATGACCCACTATTATAAAAAAAAAATTAGATATGAAAAAGAAACTTTTACTTATTTTTTATACTCGCACATATTCGATATAAATTTCTCGGGTGAGCACGTTATGTATCAATCACGATCCATCTGCAATAAAGTCCGGAGGGAAACAAAAGAAAAAAAGGCATCGAAACCTGCATTATGCACGAGCAAATACATCGAAAGAGATAAAAATCCCGAGATCTTGTGTTCCTCATCGTCTTCTCCGCTGCAAAACCTCATGTAGCTCAGTTGCGTTCTTATTTCTCTGTACTCTATCCACTTCGGTCCAGTGTTCCCCGACTACGTGATTCTCTATATGGCGAAGCGTAATGTCCGTCCGCCCGGTCTCGCCGATCGAGCATCAATAGGATTGAAGAAAAGCTCACGCTATATTTTCTACGAGCCCCATCCACTACGCCAGAAAAGATAACGAGACCTCGCCGCAACCGAACGAAACAAACAAAAATAAATGAATACATAAATTGATATAAAAAATAATTGATCCAATCACATAGCGAATTCAAAGACGAAATGAACATCGAATCGAAGCCCCCTGAACTATACTCACGGTTCCTTCGCCGTCCGATTGCCAGACGTCGGGCTCGCATGCATCCTCGGATATGTTTGCACTGCGGATAACGCGCCGCGTGCGAGCATCATCGGAGCCATGTCGGATATAGTATCGATTCGCATTTCGATGCAAATTGCCGGCCACTCAGTGAGCCCTCGAAGAGGCCTCCTAGCCGAGCGTGCGCGAAGAAACGAAAGAAAACGAAGAGACAAAAATCACCACCGCGAGAGAATCTCATCGTTACGAGCTCCCTCGGACTTTTGCCTCTCGCCAAATTATAATGGCCTTCCCAGCATCGGCGAGAGAATCGAGATTGGAGCTCCGTTCTGCACCCCCGGAGAATCATATAGATTCGAGAAATGAACCCGAGAAATCGCTCGGGTGAATCGTAAAGTTCGTAGTCGATTGTGATGGGGAAGAGCTCGGCAGAGGACGCGAGTAAAAGCTTCGGGCACTTTGACAATACCGAGGGAGAGACGAAAAGTGGGAATTAAAAATTTAATCCGTTCCGGGGACTAATTAAAGATCGGAATTATTCCCCGGGAAATTGTGACGCACACAGAAAAAAATAATTACTTGACGGCCACCGTTTATTTGATTTAACTAAATGCTTATTTCATTTAAATAACTATTTACTTAATTTAAATAACTATTTACTTAATTTAAATAAATATTTATTTCATTTAAATAAATATTTATTTTAATGAAATAAATATTTTACTTAAACCGAATAAACGGTGGCCGTCAAATAATTATTTTTTCTGGGTGCGGGATCGATGCTGGTATCGGAGAACGGCGGCTCGGGGGACAAATTGTTTCTTGATTATGAGTACCGATTCTGCTGGTAGTCCATGTGAGTTCGGGAGAGTCCGGCGGAATAAGTCACAAAAGCCGACAAAAGGAAAGCGCGAGTGTTCCGGTGAGGGTTCTTTATTAATAAATTCCTCAAAGGACACCGCGGGGAACGCCACTCCCATATATCTTTCTCGGCATGTTGGTCTTTCGGATCTGAGATTTTCCTACTCTTGTCGAGCCAATTAGCGCTTCCCTGTCAGATGCGTAATATACCGCGTGGCTGCGCGCTCCGCCGGCATCGCGCACATGCACGAACTTTGACCAGCCGGCTGTGTTTGGCAGGTTTTTGGATCGGGAAAGTTAAAATTTTTGTTTGAGTTATTAGTTAGAGGTCTTAGGGCTCGAGCGGGAAATCCGATCATCGGATGGAGCGTTTGAACTTCTTCTTAACGACTTCCGGACGACTATGAATGAGTGATTTTTTTTGTTGTTGTGATTTACGATAATGATTTTAATGTTGGGGGAAAATTCCACGTTTCCGTCTTAATTAATACGATCATATAATTTTGAAATAAAAATTGAAAAAAAAGATATGTATTTTTTATAGCCGTGTTGTCAATGTAGGAAAAATGTTACGGCAGATGAAGGATTAAATACTTCCGGCAGACAAAATAAATATAAATTTCTGAAAAATGTATGAATATGTATAACAACTTTCAAATCAATAGGGAATAATAAAATGTTTCTGTGATCGTGCGACTTGAATCAAATAGTGGCTGCAGTAGAGGAATTATTTTAAAAATATTAATTATCGTTACGATGTAAATAAATGTTAAATATTTCTTTTAATGTACTAGTGTAATAAAACTGAAACAGGGAATGAAAAATTCCGAATTTCTCGGAATTCTAACGGTGACGGAACAGTAGCACAAGTCCAGAAGCCGATGTTTGACGCGGAGATGGAAGGAGCTGTAAAATATTTCATTACACGTACTCGACGGCGGGCTTCGACGTAATAAATGTTTATGACAGGACGACGTGTACGTATGTACGATAGGTTTTCTCGTCGAACCGCACCGCGGGGACGCTCGCTGTATAAACTTCTTGTGAATATAATACGTCACCGAAGAGATCTATGCTGTCGGTTATAAGGTGCGCGCGCACGTTAAAGTAACTGCTGACCTGCCGGCTCGAGATTATTCTCAATAACCGCTGCGAAGCGGCATTTTATTTTATCTTCGAGAATTATATGACATGTGGCGTGCAAATGTGTAATAAGAACTGTTTCAATATTCCGCGAAGTAGCGCGCGAGTCTTGTGCCGAGTTTGGTCTTTAAATACTTTCTTAATCGACGAGCGTCCCAATTACGGTCCAGCGTCCGCTCCAGATCCGTCTCGGAGAGCAAACACGCCCCGTCTGGTTTTTCTGGACCATTTAAAGTGACGAAAATTAGCAAAACCATCAGATGAAAAAAAATATTCAGAGAAAAGATGCTTCAATTTTTATTCTCCGCTATTTCGACTGCACTCAGAAAAATTATTTATTTAACGGGCGCCCCGCAAATAAATATTTATCCAATTTAATATTTTTCTGTGTGTGATAAATAGAAACGAATAAAACGAAATTGGAACGGTAAGTTCTCTAATGAGGATTTTCGTAAAGAGTCATAGAGCGATAACAAAACAAGCGTGAAAAGCAAAACTATCGCTTTATCAATTTTCTTTCAGAAAAAAATACTTTGATTTCTGGTCTCTGCTTCCGCAAAATGTATACAGCAAAAAAAAACATACGCAGCTTAAGATTCTGCAATTACAATTTTCATAATTATGTCGATAACAAAAAAGCTGATAAACAAAACCAAAAAAATCAAATGTTAATGTCCTATATTGACGATTTTGGTAATCTTGCAAGTCGGTAAGGATCATGAGTAGTTGCAAGGGTTGCGGGATGAGCGAAAAACCTCAGAAAAAAAAGTGTGGCGAAAGAGTCTTCGTCGACGACGAGGAGGAGATCGATTGTCGAGATTTCCGCGAAGTTATATCAGCGCAGTATCGTACGGAAATTAACGGATCGCGAGCCGAAATTGCCTCGTAAATTTTGGGCGTAGAGAGGATCGGGTACAGCACGGAAGAGTTTAAAGGGCCTGTATGGAAGTAAACTGGCTCTGTCGAGACGAAGCGCAACGAAAGAGTTGATGCTTCTAGGGGTGCAACGACCCGAGCTGATGATACCGCTTTGGGCATGACGAATGGCCAGAGCCGAATCGGCCGAATCAGCCGCCGTTCTATCTAAACGAGCATCTTAAACGGCAAATGCGAGGGGGTGCAATGCGAAACCAAGACAACCGGGAATTCGTCGTCGAGGCGGTCCTCGAAGAGCACAGTAGAACCCCGATTAATCGCGACCAAGGAGTCCTCAGATAATCGCAATCCCGGTGAATCCGAACTAGAGAGCGAAAGTGTGTAAGTCAGCAATGGCTAATGCTACAACTTTATTTTTACCATTTGCAATGAAGTTTGGCACAGCTTGCACTTAATTGTTAAATAGTGTGAACTAGAATGTAAAGCTTTGGACATTTTTTTTCATTAATAGTGGGTAAACTAGTCTTTTTTTAAGTACTCAGTGACTTTGGTTTGCTCCGAGCATAAAATTAAAACAAAAAAAGTAGGAAGCGGCACGGTTTATCCGCTTGCCGGATCGGGGTTCTACTGAAGACTCGTTCAGCATTAGCACGAGTGATCGTGTTGGCAAGTGTAGGACATTCAGAAAAAAAATTCTTTTCACGGGAGCCGCGCAGATAAATGTTTGTTATTTGATTAAAACACATTTTTAATTGCTGGACACCCAGGTTCTAAACAATCCGAAAGTTACTAGTTGTACGGACGGGAAGTTTATTGTCATGCGAAAAAAAATATGAATATTAAAAGACATTTTATCCGCTAAAAATAACCACCGACCACATCAGCAGAAAATTATACATGGAGAAAAATTGTTCTCTTCCTCTGACAAAGTGTAAATCGTTAATAATCAAATTCCTGCGACAGCAAAAATATTCTCTACAGCAAAATACTTTGTCGTCCCTATATTAAGTAGGTAAGTTGCGCTAATAAAATTCCTGCTGTCCCAACAATATTTTTTTCCCTGTACGAAAGCATCCGGTTGTAATATTCATCGTCTTATAAGTAAACTTAAATAATAACAACATCCTTACAGTCTCAATCTTTAGAGTCTCCACATAATTTGCACGCATTGGAACGTGATAAGAATTAATCGAGGCTGCAACGTGTCGGAGGGAAGAAGGTTTAATCTAAAAACTCGTCGGTTTATCCCGACCGTCATTTGTGATCTAGGAAAGGCGGCATTAGGAAATGAATAAAAAAAAGGATCTCAGAGAGATAAATACAATATAGTGTGAGCTCCGTTGGAAGGGCACAGTGCGTTTCGTCCTGTGGTCCCTGCACTGGACGAGATATATAATGTGCGGCACTTAGCACTAAAATGGCAGCCTCCGGTGTCATTACGAATCGTCCACTTAGCCGGTAATAACCTGGTCAGTGTGCTCCGTGTGGCTCCGGTCGGTTAGGGCATACGAACGGAAAGTGAAACGCGAACAAAACGAATTCTGATGCCGCCGCCGTTGCCGCGGGTACCGAGAGGGGGAGAGCCGGGGAGGCACGAGAGAGAATCGAGAAGGCACGGGGCCATTAGGCGATCTCGTGGGGTAGGCAGTCAGCGACATACTCGGATTTTCCTTATAAGGCCCACGCACTGATCGACGATAAAAACCGAAGAAATAAAATCAAATAAAATAATGGAACAATAAATGAAAATAAATGCGCGGCAAAAATAAGAGGCCGGTATAAACGAGCGATCGAAGAGCCGGCGCAACGCGAGACAGACCTAAAACAATCAAGGACGCGAAGATTAATTCCGCTCCGTGTTCGAGTATTTCACAGGTATTTTTCGTTCCCTTTATTTATCATTTGCATCATTTTCATTAAATATTCAACGAACATTTTTTAATAATTTTATTAAGGAGTCTCTTCTCAATAAAAAAAAAATGTTCGATAAAAAAATTGCGGGTCTTCGTTGAGAATTTCGTTTTGTCGAGTGCAAGCCGTTTTTCGCTGGCAATCACGCTCGGCTGAAAAAAAAATGCGATCGTGGGAAAAATATAGCGCAACGTTAATGGCTCCTCGGTGGATCGCAATAACAATCATTCCTCCGCCAATTGATATCGCCCGGCAGTGCCGATACGCACACATCGCTCCCCGAGCGCGCGCGCGGCGCAGATCGCGGATGAAAAATAAGAGGATGAAGATGAAAGAGAACGGGGACGATGACGACGATGGGAAGCGGAGAGATTTACGAGCCTCGAGAGATGGATGAAAGTATGAGGCAAAAGCGAGGAGGACGTCGACGCGAGCCGCGGGTTGTTAGCGCAAAGAAGAAGAAAATCCAGGGCGCAATAATCGGTGGCTCGTCGGGGACTCGCGTCGCGATTTATCCATCAAAATTTCGGAGCGTAACGGGCTGGCCGGTGGGCGATTGGTCGATATCTTTAAGCCGGTGACCCGCGACTATGTCCTTCCCCCCACTTTTTTTTAGTCTTCCGCGACGTCCCCGCGATCGCGATCCTCCGCACACTCCGGTCTTCGACATCGAAATTCCTCGCCGGCTCTTCTTTTGGCACGAGCTGCGAGCGGCCGGGACGCGACGATAGGGCGAAGACAGCTGTTATTGGTCGCTCTTATAGGTGAGCCTTCACCGCGGTCTTCGCCGCTCGCATTAACGACGACGACGACCGATCGTCACTTTTTTTTTTTTTTTTTTTTTTTTTGATCCTTCGCGGCGGAAAGTGTGCTCGGATTGAAAGGAGAGGCGGTCGGCACTTTTTCCCCGGGAGGAGCCGTCGAGCGCGTCGAGGGCGCTCGTCGTCGAGCCAACCATCGCGCTCGAACGTGCCGAGCTTGCCAGCGCGAGCCTTTTCCCCGGCGATTATGGGAGAACCGAAGCAACCCTCTCGACGCGCACGGACGGAGAGTGTGTGTGTGTGCGCGCGCGCTATCAATCCGGTAAAAATTCGACGGGGTGGGAAAGAAACGCCAGTGAATTCCGATTGTCCAATAACCATCGGGAGCGAATGGCCCGACGATTAGGACCCGGTAAGAACCCGGTGCGGCACATCAAATTGCGGCAAGAATGCAATTTCTCTTCGACTTGAAAAACAAAAAAAATTGCCTCGACGATCGCTTCGCCATCTGTTATGTATCGCCGATGGCGATATCGCGCGAAAATTTTTCGATCGCCCGTCGATTCGTCGATGGCAACGCATTTTTAGGAGATCCTCAAACGATCGACAGTTCCGTCTGGAAGCCGTCGAAAAAAATGCTAACACTTGTTCCAAAGAAATATTCTATTTAATAATAATTATTATAATAATAATAACAATAATAATAATAATAATAATAATAATAATTGTTATTATTTCTATGAGGCATTTGGTGCTGATTCAGCAACCTTTTTTTCTGCCCTCTCCGATTCGTCATATGATTGGTCAAGTTTTAGTACCACTTGAAGGACTCTCCGATTTTCGTTCGTTTCTTTTTTTTTTGTGGATTTTCAAAGCCGATGGTATCGCGAGAAAGTTTAGCTCGCACAAAAAAGCATCTGCATATATGCAATAAGCCATTATTCAAAGGGTTTATTAAAATATATCTCCGAGGGGATCCTCGCACCGTATCTCATTCCCGAATGAGATGGCAATCGTTCGTGAGAGTCGTTAATTGCCTTATGTTAAAATCCATTGATGGACTCAACGCCCAATGGCCCTCGAGCGAGTAGTCCAAAGGAATCATTTTTTTTTATTATTTATTATTATTATTAAAATAAAATAAATAAAAAAAATTCTTTCTCTCCCGCGAAGTTTATGGGAACAGAATGAAAGGGTCGCGGAGTGACGGACGTACGGCACGGCACATTTGGACCTCGACGCCCCGATGGACCGCCCCATCTCCCCGGCTCTTGTTCCACCGACGCGCCCGTCGTACTCTCCTCGCCGGGTCCATTAGCCTCTCACTCGGTTTGTAATTTGCCGTGCCGAATGTTAATGGAGCCCGAGGGACGCACGGCAATCGTCTCGTAACGCTTCCTGCGGTGGTTGTGGACGGTAGCTCACGTCAGCATACTATAATACCGAGGACTGGCCCGCGGATCGCGAACGACCGAGACCTCAAGAATAAGAAAGATCGGCGTAAAAAAAAAAATTATAAAAAAAATACAAGTCCACGAAACGCGACGGAAGGAATGAAAATACATTAGAATTTATTTTATTAAAATTCATCGCTACGGAAGTCTATAATACCATACTATAATATCGCAAACTATAATACCGCACCCAGAAAAATCATTTTTTTGACGACCACCGTTTATTTATTTTAAGTAAAATATTTTTTTGATTTAAATGGATATTTATTTAAATTAAGTAAATAGTTACTTAAATGAAATAAATATTTATTTAAATCAAATAAATATTTTACTTAAACCAAGTAAACGGTGGCTGTCAAATAAATTATTTTTCTGGGTGCGAGGACTGGCCCGCGGATCGCGAACGACCGAGACCTCAAGAATAAGAAAGATCAGCGTAAAAAATAATAATAAAAAAAAAATACTAGTCCAGGAGACGCGACGGAAGGAGTGAAAATACATTAGAATTTATTTTATTAAAATTCGTCTCTACGGAGGTCGAGCGACTCTTGGTTTACGATCGATTACGGTAGCTCACGTCAGCAGACTGTAATACCGAGGCCTGGCCCGCGGATCGCGAATGACCGAGACCTCAAGAATAAGAAAGATCGGCGTAAAAAAAAAATAATAAAGAAAAATACAAGTCCAGGATACGCGACGGAAGGAATGAAAATACATTAGAATTTATTTTATTAAAATTCATCGCTACGGAGGTCGAGCGACTCTTCGTTTACGATCGAAGATCCAACACCCTTACTGATACGCCCCGAAGTTGTTCGTCTCGGGACGCTGGCCGTAACACCGACGAGCGTCCAATTAGCCTGGTGAAGGCTAATTACAGACGGCGCGAGTACGAACGACCATCGAAGGATTACTTTTGCCTTCGATATGGGCACTCTTCGCGGCTATCGCTAATTAAAATAGGATTCAACGGGCATTATCGGTTCGAATTGCCGTTACGTGCCATCGGCTAGACTCGTTCGTCTGGCGCTTGATCGGCGCCCGGATGGAACTGAGGTTTGAGGAAGAGAGATTTTATTACTGAGAGATCCTCGAACGGATAATTGTTAGGATAACATTGAATTTATTGTAAACAGTGATGATAGTGAATGACCCTTTAATGATCGGAAGGGAGATTTTTTACCACTAAATTGCCATTTTTTTCCTCTTATATTTTTATAGAATAAAAATAGGTAAATAAATGGAAATATCGATGGCAAGATTTTGATAATTTTCATATCCTAAATATTTAGATTTTAACTACGCTTATTTCGATAGTGGCACGTAGTTATGCAACATGTGACATTTTCAATACCAATTTCAATTTTGTATTATTTACTTTTCTTAACGTAAATTGTATTGACAATTAAAATACTTATTAAAGTATTAAATAATTAACATTTAAGTCATAAACTTTTCACAGTTTTACAAAAATTAAATTTTCAGGTATTATTATTTGTAGTAAACATTTTTATTAATCTATCAACATAAAAAAAACGATCGACTCATTGGCAGTGGACTGATTTCTCACACAAACAACAAATTAAAAATATTGGAACAGAAACAAGTATGTCTTTGTTGCAAGAATCGAAGGAACCGATAGGACAGTTTTTTTCGACCGATAAAAATAAGTTAAAAGTTGTAAATTCCTGAATTGCCAGAAGTAACAAAAAAAAAAGTATGCAGTATGAATTTCATGCGTATGAGAAATGGTGTGTTTCAATTTTGAGGGTGACAGCGGTGGCGAAATTTCGCGAACGAATAAAATCGATCGATAAAAACGATGGAGCGATTAAGTTCTCGAAGAGCCGCGTAAGAGAGTCATCGTCGAGTTCGCTCGTTCTCTCCGCTTCCCACGTGGATAATGTGACTGCGGGTCCGTCGAGAGCCATGAGTGCCCTCTCGCTGCGAAGGGCTGCTCGTCACGACAACGCGACACGGGTATGCGTGTTTCTCTGTGCGGGGTACGAGAGACGGCAGAAGCTTTGACGGGGGAGGCTTGCGGTCCGCACGGCAAACACGCATGCGGTGAAAGGGTGAAGGAAAATGCTTGTTTACCGGGATATCGTATTACTCAGCGGCACTCTCGTCGCCGCTCAGCACGAGGACTCTTCGGTACTGGAATATCATTTTTCTCACTCTCGTTCGGCACGGTTCGAGGAACCCTCATTAGTTGACGATTAGAGGCCACGCCACTCCCGCCACCACCTGGAGCAAACCCTTGGCCCGCGCCCCGTTGTAACGCGACACTGACGAAGCGCCATAATCGGGAATCGATCGGTGATTGGTCGTTGGCTTGTCAACGTAGTTGCAACTCGGGATGAACGGTTTGGCAAAGTAGTCTTGGTAGGAAATTTACTTATTGACATTAGCGTTTACAATATTGATGGTGCGACATTTCCGAACAATATGCAACACATATAATTTCAATGAATCGGCAAAGTAATTTTTTTTCTGTTTCTAATAAAGTGGTTTAACGTAATTTTATTTTTGGGGCGTGTCATTAGGGAATTTTTATATTTATTGATTTATAGTGTTAGTTTATTGATTTATAGAGAAAAGGTAAAAATTGTCATTGATGATGTGGATTTTAGTTAAGTTCCGTATTTTCTGAGCAAGTTCGAATGGAAATTTAAATTGAGGACCTCGATGTAGGGGCGTTGATTGCTTTCGGTTACAACGATATGGATATGGATTTTTGCAATGATTTATTTATACTTCAAGGTCCCTCTGTGAATTTTCTCAACATTTCTTCTTTTTTGCCATATTTCGATACAATCTCGGAAAGTAGAAAGAATCCAAACATAAATCGATTGTTCGGTTACTTTTTTAGTAACAAACTATGGAACGAATTGTTTAAAGTTTATCCGCTCGCTTAATTGTCAGTTAATTAATTAAAGCCGATTCAAGCGAGGTTCCGAAAAAAGAGAACCGAAGAATTCGAAAGAAATGCACGATGACAAAAAATGGTTGTTTTCTTTTTTAACCTCTTGAATGGAACTCCGAGACAACCACTCGTACGATAAAACGCACCACGTGGAGTCCAACACTCGCCGAGAAGGGGCAACAGAAAACGGAGAAAGAAAATAAGAGCCCTACGGACTGTTGCGCGGGGGAGAAAATGCGTGGGAGTTAAATCCCGAGGGAGTGAAACGAGAGCGAGGCGCGACCGTGGCGTGCGAGCAATGTGCGCGAAAGGGTTCTCACGAGGGATACACAGTTTATTTTTCTTCTCCTACGCACTCGAGGGGGTTGGCCATTGATAAGCTAATGGCTCCGTGATACGTTCCTCACTTGCACGCTCCAGCCTCGAACGACGAGTCGTCCCTGCGCTCCCTGAGAAACCCCGAGCCACTTCCGTCCATCGAACTGCCTTGTTTATTTTTATTACACACGCCACGACGATACTTTTTCCAGCTGACACTTCAGCCTCCTTCTGCCACGTATATGTTATCAGTGAAAACAAAACGACTCCATTATTCCGTAGCGTTTTCACGCCTTGGCAAACCGATTTTCTTTAAACTCGATGAACTTCTTTTTACAGACTCTTATTATAGTCTTCTAAATTTTACCCAACGACGACGTTTGCGACGATAAGGTGTGAGATTATTTAGAAGTTTGGAAAACAAAAGTTACAATTTTATGGATAAATTCTGCATTTTTTTGTCGACGCCAAAATGAGATAAAAAACTTTTGTGTTTTCAAGATAGATAATTTTTTAAAGAGATTTCAGTGACATAGTCGTGTCGTTTCACATGAGATATTTCTTTCGACGAAAAATTATCTAACATTTAACTTGGAAAAAAAACATTTAATTAAACAAGTGAAATGTGGACTTTTTTATATAGAGAGAGCACTGGAAAAAACTCAATTTTTTTTGTTATCTACATCGATAATAAACCCTTTGGTGAAAAGAAAATCCACGACATCGAATCCCGCCGGGTAGCTGGCTAAATTTCGAAAAGTTCCGATTGCAGAATCGAGCGGTAATGAAATATTTGGATCTCATCGAGAGTTCGCTCGGATGGGGATTGAGGTCCAATTAGGCCATTGGCGAGGTCTCGAACGACCGGGACGCAATGCGCGCCCCGCCGGCAACGTCTGTCGGCCACGTGTGGGCATCCCGGTGCAAGAAGTGCCGACGAGCAAGCCGACGACTGTACATACGTGCACCTCTCACTCTCTCTCCCTTCCCTACATAGTTTCCTCTTGCATAGTAGACTTCCACGTCTCGTCGTCTTCTCTCCCCCCCCTCGCTCTCTCTTCCCGAGAATCCTACGGCCTCGAAACGGCACGGATCCTTCTTTCCGGCATAAGGA
Organism: Ichneumoninae sp. A BG-2022a; assembly: GCA_030522665.1. Lineage (NCBI taxonomy): Eukaryota > Metazoa > Arthropoda > Insecta > Hymenoptera > Ichneumonidae > Ichneumoninae sp. A BG-2022a. The sequence continues at coordinate 72,484 of JAPYZC010000193.1, forward strand.
TCCCAGCATCGCGAAGCACGTCGCGCGAGCAAGAGAAACGTTCGAAACGAGTTTTGTCGCGGTGTTCGCCGCACGAAGCATCGGACCAAGAAATACAAAAATAAAAATCGAAAAAAAAGAAATAAACAAAAACACCTCGAGAGGCAGAGAAGTGCCCAGAATCGGAATTGCTAATAATCGCGACAATTTTTTTTTCACTCTTTGTTTTGGAATTCCCAAGGTGATTCAGTCGGCGAGACGACTTTTGCACCGCGATTTATAAATTATAGGAGATTCGCGCGTTTAAATGCAAAAATCGGTCGACGCTTCGAGAAATGTCAATTTTTGCATCGCACTCTTGTGAGATTACTTCCGGCCTGCTGTGGAGCCTCGAAAGATTCGCGACTTGCCAACCCCTTCCAACCCCTCGCGAGAAGCGGGAGAAACCCGCGTATAAATAGACAAAAAAAATATTTGAAAAAAACTGAGAAAAGTAAAAAAAAACCGGCGAAGGCGGCGCGAGTTTCTTGCCAGGTCGTAAGAGCGCCGTATAGTTGACATTTTACGACTCCCTCTCGAGCTCCGCACACCATAGTATTCTCGTAATCGCCATGTGTGTGTCCCTCGAAAACGCGTCTCGCGTCGCTGTTTCATTTTTTTTTACTCCTTTTTTTTCCTTCCTTTTCACTCTCCGTGTTATTCTTCGCGAGGAGACGAAGCAACAGCTCTCGTTTCTCGAACGCAGAAGCCAGCCGGTCGCTTTTTTCGCTCCGGAAAAAAGAGCCGAGGCTCTCGCTGCTTCCGTCGTTGGCGGCCTATTGGAAGCCAAAAGTTAAAGGGTAAAGTGACACCGAGGGTGCGCAGCGCTCTTCTCGGAGGAAAGAAATCTTTTTTTTTTCAAGCTTCCTCCGCTTCTTCTGCTTCGTTGCAACAGGTCCGCAACACTTGTTGCAGTCACATTTAACAGACACGCAGCTGGCGTACTGCGCGGTAAGTGCTCGCAGCTACGGCCGAAATATTATCCTTAACGTTTTTTATAATCCGTTTTATTTTTATTTTTATTTTTTTTCATTTTATCGTGTGTTTACGATGACCATAATCTGTCCATTACTGGCCACGGCTGCTCGCGGCTATGGCCGAAATATTATCCGTATCCTGTTTATAATCCGTTTTATTTTTAGCGGTAATTGTATTTATCGGCAATGGTTTGCATGGTGCGGTAATCGACACATATAGGATAATATTTATAGTGTGTATTTGCATTTCTATTGCCAACGGGCTTTTATTTTTATTTATTTTATTTTTTCACTGCGTCGTGAGTTTACTGTGATCACAGCTGGACATTACAGGCCATAACTGCTCGTAACTATCGCCGAAATATTATTCTTACAATTTTTATAATTCGCTTTATTTTTTATTTATTTAATTTTTTCATTTCATCGTAAATTTACAGGGACCATCGCTGGCCATTACAGGCCATAGCTGCTCACGCTATGGCCGAAATATTATTCTTAGTGTTTTTATAATCCGTTTTATTTTTTATTTATTTTTTTCGTTTTATCATGAGTTTACAGTGACAGGTAAGGAGGGCTCCGGAGGCAAGAAGTCTCGCCGCAAGAATATTTTCCCACAGCCGAGGAAGTCAAATCGAGAATGGGGCGAGGGTGGAGGCTGCACTCCCACCGTCGAGGGGACATCCTCGAGAAATCTTTCGGCGCCCTCCAGCAAGTAGCTCGTATATCCGTAACCAAGTGGTTTCATTCGTCGTCTCCCAACGTAACGGAGAATTCATCGCTTCTATAAATAGTACAAGACGCGAATGCCATACATTCTAAAAGTGTGTAATTGTGGGGCGCCGATAGGGAGGGACGCACAGATTCGAAAAACATTTCTCTGGCAGGCTGGAAGAATTTTTCGCCCCGTGAGAATTTCTCTGGCTGCATATCGAACGTTCGATCCGCCTGCAACGTGCTTATCCCATTCTCGCTGCGATCGAACGGACGAAATGGAAGAAAGCAAGCGGGGAGAGGGAGACGGATGGAGAACTGAGCTAAACGACGAGACCGTGACGAGAAGCGGTCGAGGAGATTCGAACGATTCGGACGGCACTTATGCCGAATGCTCGAGGAGAAGAGAAAAGAAAATTTTCTTTTTTTTGCCGAAGAAAGCCGCGACATTAGCGTCTTGATTATAACGCAACTGAACTTTTCTATTCAAAAATGTTCTTCGATGAATTTTTGTAAAAATGCGTTGGTAAATCTGAGTTGCCGATGAATGGTCAACGATTTATATATTTGGTTAAAAGTTATTGAACAGCATGCCATTTACCTACAGTTCGTACGATATAGTCCATATAGTCAATACTAGAGTTTCTAGTTACTTAAGGTCCATACTATAGTTATCACTTGCATATAGTGCATACAATAGTTACTAGGCATTTGTAGTTAATACTGGAATTACTAGTTACTCACAGTTGATACTATTACAGTTTATATATTAGAATACTAGTAGTATAGTCGATACTAGTAATTATCGTCTAATACAGATCTAGTATTTATTTATTTATTTATTTATTTATTTATTGACGGGACACGCCCTTTTACAAGTTATCAGGTATATAGTCGATACTAGTAGATACGCCCAGAAAAAAAATGTATTTGATGACCACCGTTTATTAAGATTAAGTAAAATATTTAAATCAAATAAATATTTTACTTAATCTTAATAAACGGTGGCCGTCAAATACATTTATTTTTCTGGGTGTATCATCTAGTACAGATCTAGTAGTTATCAGGTATATAGTCGATACTAGTAGTTATCAATATCCATGCTACAGTTATAAATGACTTACAGTTCAAAATGTAATATCTAGTTGTTCATAGTAACTTACAGTCCATTGGACATAACTAAAGTTTCGTTTCCATGATTATCGTCCTGCAAGATTTATCGACGCATGTCCGACGAATTTCTTTCCAAAATCAGCGTGACCCACTCCATTAAAAAGTAGTCGCTCCTTTAATACAACACTGATCAAGCAGAACGAATCCCGCGAATGTCGAACGAATCTCCGAAGCTTTCGTTGGACACTGACGGATCAACTTTCCTCCGGTTCCTCCTCCGCTCCCGTCACGAAGTTCGCAATACCCAAGAGAATCATGAAGCACTTGACTGATACAAGACAACGCCGAGCTGGACCGAGAGAGAGCGGAGATAGGTGAAAGACCGATGGTGAAAGAGAAGAGCGAGAGAGGACGAAAGACAATTGCAGCAATTGCGTTACGGCACTAACAAAAACGGCGATAGCGAGACGTAATGACGGTAACGGACAATAAGCCCCTCGGCCTCGCTGCGGCTCTGTTTCTCCGTCTCGAGACTCGATCAGATTGCCGTGTGCTTCTTTCTACTCTGCAAATTCTCTTCACTTCAGACTCTATATATATATACTATATACGTATATATAAACAATTCCTATCCGTTTCTTTTACTCGGTCACGCCTTGACGGAAAACTCGCCCATCGCGGCCTCCCCGGACGCAACCCGGGGCCTTCTCTCGAAAACCGCAGTCCCGTGATTGCGCGGTCGAGCCGCTTATTCGCGTTTACACCCTAACATTGGCATACGCACTCCCCCTCTCCACTCGTTCTTTGTCGTGTCGAAGAAACTCCAAAATGACGAAAAATTGCTTCTCCAGATTCAATTTATCCGACGGTCGGACCTTGGCTTTACATACAGTAAAACCCCGGTTAACTCTTGATAATTCACTGCCCGAAACCGTACGGAAACGGGACTCATAGAAGCAAAGTGGGGGCCATGCGTTGCTACGGTAGCGCCCAAGAGTGGGGATAGAGGTATGACTCATTATAAATATATAAAGGGTTAACCTGGGTGTTCGGGACAGAAATCACGATCGATTCGAACTGTGTCATGATTTGAAAAATGTTAACGAGTTCAAATCGGATTCTGTACATATGAACTCTTACTCAAACCTTTAAGTTCCAAGACTCTATCCTGTTGCAAACAACTTTTTGCAACAGGTACCAGTCTGAATCAAAATTCTCGAAAAATCCATCCTTAATGTTCACTATTTTTTTAAATGCCACTTTGTCACTTTTACCTGTTTTGGGTTTCAGGAAAACGACCAAGAATGTAATGTCGATTTATGCAATTGAAGATCTGTTAATGATACAAAAATGGTGCGACCCCATTTAATCGGTTCTCTACTGTATCATACATTTTTTAACATCAAACATTTCGTTTTTTTTTTTTATTAATCGCTGAGTGGCTCTTCCGCGAATTCTTTGATTATTGAGTTATCGAAGTGGGCTAATTGGCGGGTCGCCTCCCGCCTGAGTGGCCGAGGATCTTTCGGAGAGACTCCTCTTATCGGGGGTATAAATTCGCCGATTGGTTATATGTGCGTGAGGACGAGAGAGGAGCGTTCGCGAAGGAAGAAGAACAACAAGAAGAAAAAGCAGCAGAAGAAGAAGAAGAAGAAGGAGAAGAGGAAGAGGGATCGTAATGTGGCTGGAGAACACTGCGAACGCCCACGAGGGACCACGAGAAGATCGGTAACGTGTTCGATGTGCTCTCTTGGCCAAGGATATACGGTATGAGAGTATAGATCGTTCGACTGTACAGTCCGCTCGCGGTACGTTGTACAGATCGGAGCGGAGACCGGGCGCGGGGCCTCTCGATGGGAATCGAACACTGGTTGGTTGACCTCACGAGTCCGGTGTCAACGAGCCTTAACTCTCGCTATTGGAAGTGCTCTCGACGTGCCTTCTCCGCGTACGTTTCATACACTACAATATAGTACACACACCCCGGGTAAGAGAGAACGAGCTTACACGAGCTTGTAACGAACGTATATGAGAGAATAAATGCAATGTTGGCGAAGCTCCGAGGATTCTTAGCGGCGGCGCGGACGTCGCGACGACGATTGCCCTCGACGATCTCCGAGGAATTGCCACTCTCGTTCGCCAGACACACCGCCGTACGTGCCGCATACGAAAGCCGAGATTTTACACGATGATTCCGTACGGTGTGTGTCTTCGACCTCAAAGGCCGATGCGCCCACGGATACAAAAATTAACAGTCATTTCTGAAAGTTTTCCGTAAAGTATGCGCGCTGCAAGGCAAAAACGGGAATATGTAATTTTGGGTTTCTGAAAAAAAACATTGCTAGATAAACAACGGAATTTCTGTGAGATAAAATTCGGTCAAGCGCACACGGGGGGTTTGGAAAATGTTACGGCATCGTTTCAGGAATGTTTCACACCCGTTGCTTTTACATTGTTGGCTATTTTTCAGCTATTTTTATATTTCATATAAATAAAATATGAAAAGGCTGAAGAAGGTCGGTCAATGGCCTATTGGCTTATATGGCATTATAATGTGGAAAAAAAGGATTCTTAAAAAAAATAGACCTACCATTGTATGGGAGGTCGATAAATGTCTTTTACTTGGGAGAGCGGGACAAAATGGCACACCGGGGCAAAACGGGATAATGGGACAAAACGCAATTCTCCAATAACCTTGTGATGGTGGCGATGGTGGTACGTGGGGCAAAACGGGTTTAAAAATCCGGATGTATCGTTGGGACAAAATGGGGCATCAAAAAATTATTGGAAAATTGAGTTTTGCCCTCACAGTCCCGTTTTGCCCCGGTCTCCCTTACTACTAAAATATAAACATAGCTGGGGAATACGGAGTGTTTTTTTCCTGTCGAGCACAGAATTAATATTAATATTTTTTTTCCGTCCCCGACGATGAGGTTCAGGAGGACACTTCTGGATGCACTCTGTACCGTCAATCGGGGCCACTCGGGACGCGGCGTAAATGACTGGGATTCGGTGAGGGAGGGACCGAGGAGGGGGCGGAAAATTTGAAAAATAAAAGAAACAATAGAAATAAAATTGCGAGGAGGTGGAGCCGGCACGAAATTGGCAAGAAGCGAGCGAAGCTTCGCTGTGAAGAACCGAGTAAATAAAGGGCTACGGATTTCTATTAGCGACTCTCCGCTTCTCGCTGCGCTCCCTCCCTCTCTTCGTATCCCCTCGTTTTTTAAATATTTTTTATAATAGAATGAAAAGGCCATCAGTGAAGAAGCCAACGCAGGGAGAAGAAGAAGACGCTGCCGTCTTCTCTTATTTTTTTTTTCTTGCATCCTTCTCGTTTGTCCCGCTCGCCGCTGACGCTACTGCGGTTTATCTTGCGGATTGCTGATGCTTCGGATCAACTCTTTCTCAACGGGGCGCGCCGGTGGACACACCGAGACGACGCGGACGACGACTAAGACGGTCTCCCGGGGTACGAACGAATCCCTCTCGACTCCTCGAAAGCAATTACCGCACTTTTTACCCACTCCGGCGACGCGAGGACCTTCGAGTGGTCCTTTAACATCAAATGCGCGTTTGAAGGTTTCACAACCTTCCGCCGGTAAAAAAATAAAAAAATAAAAGATAAACCATTAGGCGGATAAAACTCGTAATCCGGTGGTTGCGACCGCTAATAGACGATATTTCAACTCAACTTTGCAAGGAACCTCGGAGCGCACGCCGACCTATGTTGGAAGCCGCTTCACCGACCCGCATCGCCCAAGAATTATCTCCGATAAATAACGCTTTAAGTTTTCAAGTTAAGTACCTAAGAAAACCGCAAAGACATCAAATTGACAAGATCTTTGAATGTTTAATATTCTGAAGGTGGGAAAAGTAATCCGTCTAATCGCGCATTAGTTGGCAAATCGGCGATTTGATAGTTCGACCCTGATAGTGGCTTATGAACCGAAGTGTTCCTGAACCGGCGTCCGAGCGCCATAAAATCAACGCGTTACCTCAAATCGCAGTCAAGTTTCTTGATGTATAACAGAAACCCTCTCGACTCCTCGAAAGCAATTACCGCACTTTTTACCCACTCCGGTGATGCGAGGACCTTCGAGTCGTCCTTTAACATCAAATGCGCGTTTGAAGGTTTCACGACCTTCCGCTCGTAAAAAGGAAAAAAATAAAAAATAAAAACCATTAGGCAGATAAAACTCGTAATCCGGTCGTTGCGACCGCTAATGGACGATATTTCAACGCAACTTTGCAAGGAACCTCGGAGCGCACGCCGACCTATGTTGGAAGCCGCTTAACCGACCCGCGTTGCCCAAGAATTGTCTACGATAAATAACGCTTTAAGTTTTTAAGTAAAGTACCTAACAAAACCGCAAAGATGTCAAATTGAAAGTATCTTTGTATGTTTGATATCCTGAAGGGAGCAAAAGTGATCCGTTTACTCGCGTATATGTCGATAAATCGGTGATTTAATAGCAACGCTTTAAGTTTTCAAGTAAAATACCCAACAAAACCGCAGACACACCCAGAAAAAAAATTTATTTAACGGCCACCGTTTATTAAGATTAAGTAAAATATTTATTTGATTTAAATAAATATTTATTACATTTAGGTAACTATTCACTTAATTTAAATACATATTTATTTAAATCAAATAAATATTTTACTTGATCTCAATAAATATAGTGGCCGTCAAATAAATTTTTTTTCTGGTTGCATCAAATTGATGGTATCTTTGTATGTTTAATATCCTGAAGTGAGCAAAAGTGATCCGTCTAATCGCGTATGAGTCGACAAATCGGTGATTTAATAGTAACGCTTTAAGTTTTCAAGTAAAGTACCCAACAAAACTGCAGACATCAAATTGCCGGTATCTTTGTATATTTAATAACCTGAAGGGAGCAAAAGTGATCCGTCTAATCGCGTATGAGTCGACAAATCGGCGATTCGACAGTTCGACCCTGATACTGGCTCATAAACCGAAGTCTCCCTTCACCGGCGTCCGAGCGCCATAAAAAAAAGCTTTACCTCAAATCACAGTAAAGTTTCTCGCCGTATTCCCGAGAAACGAGTTTCACAAATTATCGCGTCTCGACCATTTCGACGAGTTTTTATTATGACAATAATTTTTCAACAAAACCCCCGAGCAGCGAAGTCACGCGACACTCGAGCGTCGAACGCGATTATTATTGAGTCATTTGACAAACGAGAAATTTATCGTCGACGTCTCCGCCGTCTCCCGTCCTCGGCTTAATGGATAAGCCAATTGGTCGCGACTGCTCGAGGAGTTACATGCGAAAACCGAACCGACGGTAAGTCATCGGCTCGTCTGCGTATATTAGAATACGGCGTCGCCGATCGATTCGAATCGGTTGGAATTTGATAGATCCTCGAGGGAATATTTTTCGTCGAGACACGAAGTGGTCCATTAGTTATTCGTTATCGAAGAGGCTCGCGCGCCGAAGAAGTGTCGGGCGAGGAAGTTCTCGTGCCTCTCTTTTTCTTCGCGCAAACGAAAGGACTCTATAAGCGTTTGTTATCTCTGTGTGTGCGCACGCACGCGCGCGCGAGAGACACACAGCTCGCACACTCGACGAGAGATGAAACGCGACGAGGAGGATGCGCGAGAGAATCGCACGCACTTTAGCGTCTCGCTCGGGTCATTATTCTCGCGCGAACGGACGCTCAATTACACGCGTGTCTATATACCGGCTATGCAGGATACAAGGAAATGGTGTGTTGTGCCTGTAGCCAGTTATAAATGCATGCAAGCACGACGAGCCCTAAGCTAGAAACTCGCGAGCATTAAAGTACGCGTACGAGCGAGCGAGGAGACAGAGAGAAGAAGAAGAAGAAGAAAAAAAAAAAGATAAAAACGAGCTTATCCGACACGCAGCGAGGATCGGTGACAGTGGAAGGGTCATCAGTGAGGCTCAATATTATGACGTTGGTAGTGAAGATAGAGAAAGAAATGGGGGGGAGGGAAAAAAGGTAAGGACAAGAGGGAAGATGAAGAAGAGCCGTAAAATTCGAGACGTGCCAAATCGTTTCGTGGCACGAGAAGAAAGCTCCGCATAGACGAAACGTTTTGCGAGTGCTAACGATCTCGTACCTGCACGGCACCCTCACGAGCGGCGGGTCTGGTGTGCGAGGGTATGCACGTTGGCGTTGCTCTGGCGCGTACGCCGACACGACTTTGCGCAGGGAGGTTTCCCCGATGATTACGAGAGCTCGATTGCGATGTAAATCGTATACCTTGCGTTCGATCACGTACACGCTTGCGACTGCTCGCGTCGGCCTTCGGACTGTGTTTGTGTGTGCGCCGATGTGTGCGCGACGGAGATCGGTCCCTCTTAGCGCGGTGGAGTCGTCGAAGGGGGCGATACACAGGACGGGCATCGCGAGCACGAAGTATCACCAGCGAGTCGGTACCCACTTCTCTAGGATGCCTATTGACTGTCGTGCACTCGCGGGGCTACCTGGAAGAAGTTCCTGCATACCCCCCGTGCTGGCTGGATAAAAGGTTAGCGAGGCCTACCCGTTGCGGTACAATCGTGGCATAAATGTCGCTCGATCGAAACCACCGTCGAGACACTATCGACGAGTTAATGATCGAGATTGGGAAAAAACAGTTTATAGGAATGGGGCTTGCATATTGATAAATGCAAATATCTGCGATATAATAAAGTAGAATGTGTTCGGACGAGGCAATCGTGCTGACACTCGTGCTGACACTCGTACTGACACTCGTGCTGACACTCGTGCTGACACTCATACCGACACTCATACCAACACTCATACCAACACTCATACCAACACTCATACCAACACTCATACCAACACTCATACCAACACTCATACCAACACTCATACCAACA